>CABFWO010009099.1:0-13782 GCA_902155825.1 Timema genevievae | reverse complement strand
AAGGGCGAAAAATTAAAATAGTACTGTACAGTAGAAGTTGCCGGGTAGCACGAGTCACTAGCTATTCTCAGCCGGCGAGTTCACTGCACTCACCCCTCTCCACAGTCCCAACCTGTTGTTGCTCAGCGCGGTTGACTGCTGACTCAACCCCCTCCCCCTCCTGCCATCACAACACACTTGCCATTGACCTACTTGTTAATAATAAATAATATGATATACAAAAAAAAAAGCCTAGTTAAACCACACGTAATTTCAGTTAAATAATTAAGAAAATTATTAAGTCTAAATCAATCAATCAGCAAAACTTTACGTTACTTTAATATGTAATTCAAATAACAATCAAATAAGAAAACATTATAAAAAGAGATTTTACATTTACTTAGTCTGCAAAATTCACTCAATTTAAATTAAATACTTCTAACAAAAATAAGTTTGTAAATGTGGCAATCTAATATTTTAAGTGACTTCACAAACACTAGCGCCCAAGTGGTGGCAAAAAGAATTAGGTGTCTCATAACAAAATTTAATTCTATAAACTAAAAAAAACATTTAATTAATAATTTATGTTGCCTGTTCCGGCTTATTCCAAAAATTACTTTACTTAAATTCAAAATTGAACAAGCCATAGTTCAAGTCTATTAAAATAATCTCGATGAATTAATATATTAACAAAATACGTAATCATCCTGTAAATGTCCAAGTCCAGGACAGGACTTCTCCAGACGGCGTCGATTATAAATGTTTAAGACATAACTTCTCCTGAAGGCGATGAAAAATAATAGTCTAAGACATGACTTCTCCTGAAGGCGTTGAATAATAATAGTCACTTGGTCTTCAGAATCGCCAGGTTTATATAGTTTTTCTAGTCGCTTGGGGTTAGAAGGGGGGCGGGGATGTCCATATTACTCGGTGACGTCCCATCGGCCATTTTCGATGGATGCCGTACAGAACGTAGTCCTTTGATCAGGCTAGGATTGGCGGGTCTGTCTCGATCACACACTCCAGGGGCGAGAGAGATCTGTTTGACTAGTTCACCTGTGACGTACATATCACGCCATGTCTTGATGGTTGATACCGTCTTGCACGCCGGACACCAGGATAGTCGCAACTTAGTTGTTGTATGAGTCTTGGGTCAGTTCCATCAGAATTACTTTTGACCCGTCCGTTCGGAACATTAGTTGCTGGCTCACCAAGGCTTGTTCGTCCCACTCTTCAATCTAGGACGCGACATGTATACTCCAGTCTTGAAGGTTGTTCTAGCAGGAAGATACAAAGGGGAAGTACATGCACAGTTTGTGATTACGGGGAGTTTATTCTTGATTGATTTTGTTTAATAATGTTCTTGATATAGACTGAATCTACATGGGACTACAACAGAGAAGCTTACTATTGTAGGAAGTTTATTAATATTGAGGTTTTATACGAAGTGGGTAGTATGACTCGTAAGGAAAACCTTTGCGTGAAGCTTAATATGGGGGTAGTATGATGTAACATGTTACAAATGTTACAGTTTTTCTAACTTATGTAAAATGTTTGGACTATTTTCTAACAATGTAAAGCACCCAAGCGGCGAGAGTATTGAAGCAATTATGTAAGCTTTTGTACTTGTTGGTGTGAGATGGTATGCGCATTCAAGCACCATCATTACGCTTGTGTCTGTGAATTAGTCTTTTGTCACGTGTTGTTCTCTGTTCATGGACAAAAACTAGAGTTTATACAAACAAGTTTCCGTACGTATAATAGTGTGGAACAGTTAAACCGTTTATTCCAGACAAATGCAATTATATTTATATCACGTTCCAAAAAAAAACCAGTATCCATGTTGGAGATATTTATAATTATAATAATTTGTTTAAATTTTATTTCCTCTTATTAAATGTCTTTCTTCCCTTTTTAACTTTAGGGAATCGTTGCTTTTCTTTCTTCCATTGAATAAACGTCACTGATGTTGAAGATTCAAACTCACTGCATGATGCTACCATTTAGCACTGGCAATATTACGTCATACCAGTGCCAACGCGTGTGAAGTCAGCGCCTGGGGCAGCCTTGAAAGAAGTGCCCTCACACCCCCACACCCACCACTCACATCATCTCGTATTTACACCATAAATCTAAGGGTTATTGTTATAGAGAAAATAACAAGTGGCGCAACCTTTATTGTGCAGAGTGTCACTAATCAAAAACACTTTTTAGATCATCCAAAGGTTATGCTTTGCATTTTTTAATTATATTTTAGCTCAAATAGTAATAATTAATTCATAACACATACCTGTCACCTGATACCATGGCTGATAGGTCCAACCCAGGAGTACATTTCAATTTTTTATTATTGAATAACAGGGTTAAATAATTATATTTGAGCATAATACGGTATTTTTTCCACACAGTTCGAAACATCGAAAGTAGCGCATCATAAATTGTTGTTGTAGTTGTGAAATGTTCAGAATATCAATACGTAGTCATTCACTGTTCACTTTGATAAATCATAATTAATTCAATCAAAATATTTATTGATTTGTAATCTAAATGTTTGTCTATTCACTGTGTCAGCCAATTTATTAGAAGATAGTGGATAGTGGAGAGAAGGAAAAGGTTCATCGCGAGGACAGTGACTCACGGGCTGTGAGCTGAACAAATTCATGTCGATGCGATGCCACAGGTTTACAACGGTTGCTCTTTTCACTTTACCGATCTAATTACACTGATGTTTTATAACAAAACACATTATACAATTCTATTTTCAATGTTTACAAGAAGTATTTGAAAAATTTGACAACATTATCCGTTGGAATCTAATCTAATGCCCTTGTAATCTATTCAATCTTTATATTTTTAAAACGATTTACTAACATAAATGGGTATGAGGGGATCCTATCAGCCCCCCCCCCCTTAATTCACGGCGCCCAGCTCCCCCTCCCCCTTTTGCAGTGGTCTTGCGTCATACGATAATACACACCGCATAACTTAGTTTCTTTTTTCACTCTTTTTAGGCTATACGTCGTAAGCACTAGAAGGTATTTTTTATTTATTTTCAGTTTCGTATGGGTAATAGAATTGGTTCTATCAATCGTAATAGTTATGGATGCCAAAATAAAGATGAAAAGCTTGTCGGAGCATCAAATTGAGTCAATTGGAAGTGGCAAATAAATATACACTTTGAACTGTACAAAATGGTGACTACTATAGACGGAACCCGACAATGCCCTGTTTTTGAGGAAGCTGCTATGACAGAGTGTCGGAAATGTTGACGAAATGGAAGGGAGACAACGAGCAGATGGTGGCTCTTATCGTAAGTGTATTAAGCTAACTGGTTGCTGATTTAATATTAACGTATACAGATGCAAAAGATATATGGGAAAAGTTTCTCAACGTGTACGAGATCAGTATGCAACAATCGATTCCACTGATGACCGAATTTTTCAAGCTGGAGCACAATCTGGGCATAGAGATTGTGGAGTATGTTGCAAAGTTGGAGAAGTTAATTGCAGATATGAAAACAGAAATACGTTTACGAGGCTCACATGACATATCGTTTGAGCTGCTGCATGGACACATTTTGATGACAGTTGAGCATGAATATCAGAAATCAAGCAACGTATCGGAATCTTTTTATGACCATTAGTGCACAGCGAACACCAACAAATTTTTCAATATCAATCAGGAAAAGCTGTAACTACACACACACACACTTCAAACAATGGCTCTTTAAAACTAACAAAATAAAATTGACAATAATAGCCACTCGACACGTACTGTAAAGAGAATGTTAAGTACATTGCGTCAAAATTTGGTTGAGATCAGTTATGATGTATGATCGCTTATCCTGGTTGTGTATTTTGAGTGTGCATAGGGGGAAAGTCAATACAAACAAAGCTGTGTTTGTAGAAAAGTTAAAAATTAATTTTGTAATGACCGTAGACGCCTTCAGTTTATATTTAAGTAGGTAGTCATCAATTATCATCATCATTCTTTACTGCTTCCAGTCTTTGGCTCAGTCTTGTAAAATTCCTCCATCTTGCTCTGTCTTTCCACAATTACTCCTTCACTCTTGTCCATCATTCTCTTCTTCCTTAACCACTTGCTTAAGTATGTAGTGTTTCATGTAATGCTGTGAAATGAGTTCAAATTAAGACTGTAATAAATTAAATACGTTCAAAAAAATTATTTTACCTCATCAAAATAAAAACAATTTCTCCTTCGTAGAGCTTCTTTCATAAAAAAGAAAGTAATATGATTGGATCATTGTATAATTGTATTACAATGAATATGACTTGGGATTATTAAAAATATCATCAAATCCCTATATTTAAAATCTTATCTAGGACGGTAGATTAGCTATAAAGTTATGAACAGAATGAAATTTAAATTTTAAATGTGTCAAAGTTTACTTTTATAGGTTTTTAGTTGCATTCTGGTTGAATCAAAAACCTGGCGCTTTGTAATTTCTATATTTTAGTATTCTTAAATTGCAATTATAATGCCAGTGCCCCATAAGTTTTTCTAGGTGTGCACGCGTGCGTGGGTGGAGTAGATATGTCCCCCCTTGGACAAATTTCTGCGGGCACCCATGGCTACTGATACACAGTATGGTATGCAAGATCATATAGTGAATGCTTAGTGGACCGATAGTGTGGTCGCGAGCACACTATCGCTCCACCTTTTAAACAAGGATGGCGCAAACAAACCCATGCTAGTGTATACTTAGTCAAGTTCTTGAATACGGCCCATATTAAAGATTAAGCAGGAAATTCTGCACCGATGGTGAACGGATTTCCTTAAATGGGGAATGTATTCGCTTGGCTTTCATTGCTTTTGTGTGACAATGTAATCACTGACTGATTTGTCTGCTATTTTAATTATTTCATATTTCTAAGTTTTTATATTTTATGTTTATTTTTTTTGTTTTGTTTTATATGATTGTGTATTTGTGTTTATATGCAGTCTATTTTGAGGTTATTGATTTATTCTGTATCAGCTGCCTAGATACTCATAAAAATGGTTAATCCAAATTTAGGATATTTTGGATTTTTTTAGCTATTGCTTGGACTTCTAAATAAAATAGTTATACTGCTCTAGATAGCTAATAGGAGAAAATTCTATGAATCAACACATGTGAGATACTTCCAATGCTACACTTCTATTATTATCATCATCTAAGGAAACTAGTTACTAAAGCTACTATCACACGACACTTGCTTGTACTAGAAATCAAGTGTGCTAGCTAGCGCCTAGATATCTGTATACTAGCTAGTACAATAGAAACGGGACTAGAGTATTCACACGCTGCTAGTTTGGTACTAGGTTCTAGTGCAAATATTTATGGAACATCAACTATTAATTTTGGGTGAAGCAGCTGAATTAATTATTAATAATGATATTGAAAATTATGAGAGGGAGCGTAGGAAAAGAATATGGACACGGAACTGGCTGGAAAGACGAAATAATGATCGCGGGATACTGAAAATGATACATTCGGAGGTTAGGTAGGATACATTCAGGGTGACTCTAACGTTTAGTATCTCCCCAAATTTGTATTCATTTATTTACGATGTGGTCAGAGGCACCTAAGACTATGGGTGTCCAAGTACAGTATCCTTAACACACACATGTTCTTTTTTTAGGCCTACGCACACTTTATATTCTAAAAAAGCAACCACCCAAGTTGGCATGCTATCAAGTTTATTTAGATTAAATTTGGGTCTGGAACACAGTTTGTCATTTTTAGATGACATGTTTTTAATTAAATATATATTTAATATATTGTCATATTGTGGAAATTTGGTATTATATAAACAAGGATATTTAGAATAATTTTCTGCCAACAACAAAATAACATCCGATGACCATGTCGGCGCCATTTCTATTATTTCTCCACACAAACTCACAAAGTCTCAGCGCGCTTTGGTTGGTCGAATTACACAGACTAGTGTCAGAACTAGTACGAAAATAGCGCCTGTTCTATCCTCAAAACTAGTATGGTAGCCAGTACCAAGTGGCAGAACCAGTATACTTTTTCTGATTCACACGACGCTAGATGATGACGTGCTAGCTAGCGCTAGCTAGCACACTGGATTTCAAGTACGAGCTAGTGTCGTGTGATACGGGCTTAAACTAGATTAAAAAAAAGTTTCGTAATATTGCTTCACAGCAAAAGCGGAATTTATTAAATTTTGTACTCTTTCCATTGGCTTACCATCCATTCGGATCTGGGTTTGGGGGGGCTGGACATGTGTAAATTGGGATAAAAGTATAACATTTTCATAGAATATCTTAATTTGATTAACACATTTATTCAGTGTTGAGTGTATATCATATTTATTTTGGTGACTAAGTGTATTTTTTAAATTGTTAAATATGGATTCAGTAGGTGCACACATTTCACCGTGGGGAAAACCTCAGCAACCAACAGAATCTGTTAGCCTTGCTGATATTATGTCTGAGCAATTAGCTAGAGATATTCAATCAAAAGAAGAAAACCGTTTCGGTGATAGTTTACCTGTACCAGACCCAACTATTACAATATTGGAAAACAGTCCAGGTTGTGACAGTGATTTCCTAATAGCACAAACACTTCAAGTTCAATTTGACAAAGAGAATGATGACATTCTAAAGAGGACAGAAGACAAGTTTAATGGAACATCAAAGATATGTGTGTCATACTCGAATTATCGTGTATTGTCTGAAAACCAATTAGACAGTGATTCAGATGTGGATGACGAAGCTGATGATAAACATAGAGTTTGGGATAGTTTTGCAAGATCAGAAAAAGCATCCCAAGCAAAGCCTATACCAAGGTGTGGCTACAGGAAGGATGCAGATGGTATGGTGACCAAGCATGATATGTTAATATCAGGCCGCAAGAATGCATGTCGTGTTATGGTGTTTCCTCCAGAGTTTCACACAGGGGATGCAGGGGCATTTGATATGCAACTGCCAAACAAAGTTTTCAATAGTTTGAAAGTCCACTCGCGTAATGAGGAGTCACGCAGGAACCGTGTACATGATAAAAGTGAACAAGCAACATCTGAGATGTCAGTTGACCCCCGCACACGTCTGCTACTTTATAAACTAGTGAACCAGGAGGTCCTTGACAGAGTAAATGGTGTCCTAAGCACGGGAAAGGAAGCTGTAGTACTGCATGCCGATGGAGGAGCACGAGAAAACACTGTAGTTCCTAAAGAATGTGCTATAAAAGTTTTTAAGACAACTTTGAATGAGTTCAAAACAAGAGATAAATACATCCAAGACGATTATCGTTTCAAAGATAGGTTTTCAAAACAAAATCCCAGAAAAATTATACACATGTGGGCTGAGAAGGAAATGCACAATTTATTAAGAATGCAGAAGGTTGGTATTTTGTGTCCAGAAGTGGTTGTATTGAAAAAACATGTTCTTGTCATGTCTTTTATTGGTAGTAATCATCGTCCTGCGGACAAACTAAAGGATGTTAAATTGAAGCATTCTGACCTGGCTGATGCTTATAACCAGACTATTGGCACTATGAAAATACTCTATGATGATGCCCAACTAGTTCACGCAGATCTCTCAGAGTACAACATCTTATGGTACGACAAGAAATGCTGGTTCATTGACGTCAGTCAAGCTGTGGAACGGAACCACCCCAAGGCTCTTGAGTTTTTGCTGCGGGACTGTACAAACATTGCTAACTTCTTCAACAGAAGGGGCCACCCAGAGACTAAGTCTCCTGATGAACTATTTCAATATATTACTGAGATAGAAGTGCCGCAAGATGGAGCATCGATGCTATGCCAGGTCAAAGATTATGAGCGCAATAATGAATTGTTGACTCATCAAAAGGGTGAGAAGGATTATCCTTTTAATTATTGTTGGGAAAAATCTAAATCTGAGCAATCATTTTAGGTTAAAAATAGCACCGAGGTAGACTGCCAACATGATTATTCTATAAAGCCTGTATCTATTATTAAGTTCAAAACTACCATCTATTTTGCTACAAAATAACACAATTTGAAATATATTAATTAATAATGGTGTTATTGTTATGGTTATTTTAAAATTGTAAAGTTTGTTGGAATAGGGGGTGTTCATAGTAGCCTCGAGTTTGGTTCTACTTTAAACACCATTGTATTTGATAGTAAGGTTATATCTTATTTTTTATTCCCTTCTCCTTATTTTTTATATTTTTCTTCTATGACGACATCTTTCGGTGATTTTTCACCATCTTCAAGTCTTGAGGAAAACCATTGTTATTTCACATTAGTGTATAAAAATATGTCTTAAAATCATGAATTTTAAAAATTAAACTATTTCCATTTATAATGTTTAATTTTTTAGATTCATAATTTTATAAACATATTTTTATACAATAATTTTAAATAACATTGGTTTTCCTCAGACTTGAAGATGGTGAAAAAATCACCGATACATGTCGTCATAGAAGAAAAGTAGGCCCATATAAAATAAGGAGAAGAGAATAAAAAAGAAGATATAGCTTTACTATCAATTATTATTACTCCTTACCAAATAAACATGAACATTATTAGAAACCATTGTAGGCCTATTTGTTATAACTAAACTCATCAAAGCAAGAGGCTTTCTTGGAACATGGTAAACAAATGTTGGATTTCTCTGAACATTTTGATATATATAGGCTATAGGGCCTATAATTTGTTATATTTAGACAGTGTTTAGGGTTGGAATTTACAATGTAAAATGAACACATCCAAACTCTTTGGATTTACATAGTCTTTTAATGAATCATTACTTGTAAAAAACAGTTTATTTTCAATTTCAATACACAAAATAGTTTCAAAACATATGGTAGCAATATTTGAACATAATCTGTAACTTCAAACATGAGTGAATTTATGCTCTTGCTAAAATCTTTAAACCATTCTACTCTTGTTGAACTGTCAACGAGATTGGTCTAATCATAATTGAGAATATTTCTAAGAGGAATAAAATATATAATCAGTCTCATAAAATTGTCATAGCCAACATTATAAAATAATATTTATTTTCTCACTAACCTGGTTTCTGATTTATAAAGAATACCTAGGCTTATTAATATAGGCCTACCATTGCTGTTGTTTCAAAGCATCCACAAAATATTTAACATCAACTCTTTTATATCTTTGTTTTATTTATCAGACAATATATAATTCCTTCCTTTGGCGGAACTTGAATTTCCTTAATAATATTCTCAAAAGGGATTCAACAAATATCAGAAGGTGTCCAAACGTGTGTGTGAAGGGCCACAAGAATTGAACTCGGTATCTAGCCATTTGGCACATTCTCATTTAAAAGTAAGTTATACCCAGCTATGTAATTAAAATAACTTCTGGACTCGTTCAGATTCTGGTCAATTATTCTCAAAATATCAGATATTTTATCTGTTGGAATATTATGAAAGTTTTAGACCTGCTTCGGTGACCGCATGGTCTAAGGCGGCACTCTCGCAATAGACTAGAGTGCCAATGACGGGCAGATCGGGGTTCGATCCCGGTTGGGTGTACTGAGGTTGGTTTTCCCTAAATGATTTTTCAATCTCCCTCCACACAGATGTGGGTACACTTCCTCTTAAGTCAACCTTCCTCATCCTTAACACATTAACTTAACTAGAACATATGTGTGTAACCCAAAATGGTAGTAAGAAACTAACAAGTACCGTGTCACAATATAATTTGATCAAATGGGTAACACCATTCAGATATAAGAATCAAATCAAGCCTCTGCGAACCTTCAAAATTTCATATCTTAATAACACAGTTAAAAGATTTGAATTCGATTCTAAATTTTGAATCCAAATAAATCCCAGATTCTAATTCGGCTTAGCTCAAATTATGAATATATAATTTTATTCATACTTAATAAATCAGGCCTACATACAATCGGACCAGAAACCAGTTGTGTAGTAATGTGAATGTGCTAGGCTCACCTTTTTGTAAATATTAATCAAACTATGATTGAAAAAATTATTTGTTCTTTGACATTTCACTGTTTGAAATAATTATCAACATGTTTAAAAATATCTTATTATTTGATTGGATTTGGAAACTTAATATAGTAAAATATTCCACATAGAGTTGATTTGAAACATTATCATAGGCCTAGTAAGCCTAAAATAGATGAGGCTAGGTAGGCTACCTAGTTTAAAAAAAATTTGATCAAATTTTTTAAAACATGGGATTTGACTAGGATTCAATTTGCATGAGATTCTATTTGGATTTGACTCGAAAGAATTTATAGGCATAAGATTTGATTCGAGATTCGATTAAAACAATTATTTTTATTGTAGATTCGATCTGCATCACTAAGCCAAGCTTGGGATTCGATTTGAAATTAAAAACTATGGACTTAAACAGTCTTAAATTTGATAATCAACAAATGTTGATTTTTCATCACTCGAAAAAACTTTTGGGTGTACATGCTTCTTAATTTGAAACTTTTTAATTGGAGGTGAGTGTGCTACTAAATCAATAGATAGATTGTTGGCACCATATCTATACCTGCATCTTTATATTATTTATAAGTGTCACTAAACTAATATTGTACTCCTTCACTGCTTTTCTACTTATACAAGGCTATACCATTTTACACACTTCTAACTTCAATTGCAGACTATAGTTTTAATACCTCCTTCTGTTTATACAATCACATCACTATCCACATGTAACACAGATTTATTCATTAGCTAGTATCACACCTCAAACTAACTACACTAATATCATTTATCAGCATATATTTTAAAATAAAATGACTAATAACAACTGAATTTTTCATTGAAAACTCCCCTATTTATTATGTTCAAAGTAGCCCTATTTTAGATAAAAATATAACAAAGATAAAGAAAAAATTGTTTAAATAATTTAAATGATAAACTTGACCAATAAAATCTATTAGATTATGTTAGAAACTAAATTTTCTAGGTAGGCCTGCAATATTTTGCATCCAAACAAGCACAATTTATAAACATGTTAGTTACTTCGACAAACAATTTTTAGTAACACTTTTTTTCACTGAAGTTTAGAGCTAGTTAGATTATGTGGGCCTTTTAAATTCTGTATGCAAATTTCTTAACCAATAAAATGTTGTTTCATAAAGTGTTAAAATGTATCCTACATAAAAAGTTAATAATGTTTGTATCCTCTGAATCCAATGTTTTCCTATTATTAACCAGTTCACTTGCATTCCACACTAACTGGTTCCTATTAAAACCTAGTTCACTTGTATTCTATCTACAGGCTCTTATTAAACACTAAGTTAGTGTATTACACGCACCCAGGTTTTACTTTTACTAATTTAGCCTAGGGTTTCAGAATAGACTAAATTTGCTTGGATGTCTTAATAATCTCTTCTATATCATAAAGATATAACTTTCAAATTATTTAAACCACTATAAGCATTCAATACATTAGGTTCCTCCAAACTACAGTTAAAGGAGTCTAAATAAGTCACCAGATTCAAATCGAGGACATAACTTTAGATAAAACCAATAACTGGAAATTTTAAAACATTACTGGAACTTTCAGATGTAGTTGCAATTATAGTCAAATATGAAGTTGAAGTAAAGTAGGGCCTAGTGCATACTGTTAGTTTTATCTCCAATTAAGGTTACAGTATTTTGTGAACAACACTGACATTATTTTCTTTAGTTCTTTAAATTACCGGTACTCCAGCGACCTGACACTTATGGAAGAGATACAACAATTTATTGGTGCCACATCACTAAAGTACAGAGAAATACTACTTTATAGGTACAGTACATTAAGATTCTTGCAAGAAGGAACACAAGTCTACCAGATTTATAATGTTTCTGGCATTACACGACAACTATTTTAGTTACACTTTCACGGTTTTTAATCAAAGTAAGAAGAGATTCATTGCACTTGTACTGAATCTGATTGATAAATATATTCATCACCAAGTTGTACAGTCTTGGAACAATTTTGTATCTTACACATATGATGTAAGCAAACCACCTCCCACGTTTGCTTTCAATATTAATTTATTTAAATAAAAACATTAATATATTTCCCCCACATAATGTGTGTTCATGTCAGCATAGCAATGACCAGCAACGACTCTTGGTGACTTCTTGTCTCGGTTAAAACCCTACTAAGAGCTTGTAATCGGATATCCTTGCTACCCTTAGGTGCCATTATTTAAATCAGGTAGATCAGTGGTTCACAATTAGCCAAGTACTGCAAACCTACAGGGACCCTATACTTTTATAATTTGATCCATGGTAGTTGCCTGTGTGATGCAATTTTTTGGCAAAAATTTGGGATAATCCCTGATAAGTAAAGAATTTTAGGGGTGTTAAAAAAAATGGACCATAAATTTTATGATATTAGCATGCAAAAATGACATTGGTTTGGTTAGGGGAAAAAAATACAAATTTAATTTTAATAATGTCTATTACAAGTGAACAAATTATGTATAGCAGCTACTAATCCTATTTGTGATGGGAAATATCCCTTCCTCACCAGGTTTCCTACACTTCCTTTCACACTAACCTGGTTAGTGTGGTAGGAAGGTAGGAAGTGTTTCCTACACTTCCTTTCTTAAACCTGGGTCAACATAGCCGATTTCTCTGCTTGTTATTCATATACCAACATTTTTAAAATGTTTGTTCACAAAGATATGTGTAACAAAAGATGTTTCAAAGTTGTGGAATAAAATACTAGTTTTTGTTAAGTGAATTGTAGCACAGACCCCCTGGGTGGCTTAGGGGGTCCGCAGACCACCAATTGGAAACCACTGAAATACGAGGCGTGTTTTTTAAGTAAGCACTGTTTTGAAATTCGGCTGCTGAGGCTGCTGTTCCGCGCATGCCTGTTGAGTACCTCCATCTGTTGGCTAGACACAGACGCCATCACGGAAGTATTTGACCCTGTTTACTTCTGTTTGTCAGTATTTAAAATGGCTCAGTCAATTGAAAATCCCGCCGACTATGAAATACGCTCTGTTATTCGTTTTATTAATGCAAAAGATGTGAAAGTGGCTGAAATTCATCGGCAGATCAGTGAGGTGTATGGAGAAAACATTATGAGCGAAGGAATGGTAAGAAAATGGGTTAGAGCATTTAAAAATGGCCGTACGAATGTGCTTGATGAGGAACGAGGTGGGCAACCTTCTGTCTTTACTGAAGACTTGGTGCAGAATGTTGATGGAAAAGTTCGAGAGAGCAGGCACTTTACGATTTAATCTTTATCTAATGAGTTTCCTCAAGTTTCAAGAAGTGTTCTTTATGGAATTGTGATAGAACACTTAAATTATTGTAAGTTGTGCCCACGCTGGGTACCAAAAATGTTGACCGGGGTGCACAAAACAAAGGTTTAGCCAGTGCGTTGACTTTCCTTTAGCAATACAGTGATTTTAGTGATGATTTTTTAAGCCAAATTGTCACAGGTGACAAAACATGGGTGGCTCATGTTACGGCGGGATCGAAACAACAATCCATGGAATGGTGGCATTCAACATCCCCCAAGAAAGTGAAGTTCAAGCAAACAATTTCATCCCTAAAAATCATGTGTACTGTGTTTTGGGACAGGAAGGGGGTGTTGCTTGTGGATTTTTTGTCTCGTGGTGACACAATAAATTCTGAGACCTTAACTAAACTGCGCCGTGCAATCCAAAACAAAAGGCATGGCATGCTGAGTAAGAGGATTGTCTTACTTCATGATAATGCCTGTCCACATGTGGCTAATCGTACCCAAGATCTCATCGCATCATTTGGCTGGAAACAACTTGATCACCCTCCGTACAGTCCCGATCTAGCGCCTAGTGACTACCACTTGT
>CABFWO010009098.1:0-13787 GCA_902155825.1 Timema genevievae | reverse complement strand
GAACTGGCGGACCAGGCGGCCAAGGAGGCGGCATGCCTGCCTCCTGAGGTGAGTCTGGGTGTCATGTTTTTAGATTTAAAGGGTTATGTTCGACGTGGGGTCTTAGGCACCTGGCACGAGCAGTGGGTTTCGACCCCTGCTCAGAACAAGCTACGGTCCATCAGGGACGGTGTGTCGCGGTGGCCCTCTTCTATACGAAAGTCAAGAAGAGAGGAGGTCATCGTGACAAAGCTTTGCGTCGGACACACATTAGTGACCCACGTATTTTTATTGAGAGGGAATCCACCTCCAGTGTGTGATCTTTGCGATGCTCCCCTTAGTGTGTACCACATTTTGGTGGAGTGTCGTAAATATGCCCCTATTCGCCTGGCTCTAGATTTTAAAGGTGACCTACGTTTGTTACTAAGCGATAGCGTGGATGGAGTTATTTGTTTACTCCTATTTATACACCAGGTGGATCTTTTTAATTCCATTTGAGTCACTTTTATAGAGTGGCTCATTTGGATTTTATCTCATATTGAGATTATTTTTAGTGTACTTTAATATAGTGTTTAGTCTTTTTAAAATCTTTAGTATGCTTTAATATATCTGTTTTGTCTTTTTATTACTTTATATTTTAATATGTTTGTTTGGTCTTTTTAATGAACTTATTGTATTTTAAAATGTTTGCTTTGTATTTTTAATGTAGTGCACACACCTGTTTTTTATTAGTATGTGTACAACTCAAAACGTTTTAATAGCCCATTTGAGCACTCCTATGGCGTCTTTCAAATGGGTGTTTTCTCATATTAATATTTTTAATACATATTTTTATTATTGTATGTTGTATTTTATTTTTGTACTCACCTGCTTATTGTAACAGGTGGATTATTTACCATTTCGCTACCCCATGGGGATTTTACTGGTTCTTATATTTAAAGGCCCTAATTACCTCACTGTGTCGATGGGCCTATAAACAATAATAATAATAATTGTCCTTAATTTTCACGCTTAGAAGCCATAAAATGCATATAAACTTCGCGAGCATTTTCGCCTCCTCATTTTGTAAGTCTGCTTTTTTATTTATTTATCGTTAATAATAAAATTCTATAGCCGGCTTCGGTGGCCGCGTGGTCTAACGCTCTACTCTTGCAGTAGAATAGACTGCCAATTACAGGGAGATCGAGGATCGAATCTCATTTGGGTATACTGAGGGTGGTTTTTCCGAAAAAAAAATTTCACTCATTTTTCTCTTAAATAGGGGTTCACTTCGTTTAAATATAACCTTCTTAATCCCAAAAACCATTAGCGTAATTAGTACAAAAGCATATAACCCGAACGGTTAATAAGATGCGGTGGTAAAAAAAAATCCTTCTATATTCACTACCCAGAATTTTATGCTGGAAAAAACCCTCCAACATTGAAACTTTCAAACGAGGCGCTTTGAGCTTTAAATTCGAGCCACGTTTCCGAATACATCTCATTAATTTCTTGTTCATAAATTCAACCTATAATATTCTAGTTAATAAACTTGTTTTCAGAAGTGACAATGTCATACAATGTATGATCACTTGTTTTTCTAGCTCACGAGGTTTGCTCTATTTCGGTAAGTGTGGCAACACTGCCGGGAGATTGTGATCACGACTACCTTGATCAACTCACTTCATATCTGTAACATGAAACAGGCCTTGGTAACAAAGCCCGGCCAAAATTCACTTCAAATAATTGCTGATTGCTCAAACTAATAGAAACCACATTTAAACTATGGTTTGAATAGAGGAAATGGCTTGCAACTATTTTTGACCACATGTAGGTGTTTTAGGATTATTTTTAACTATAGCAAGTTTCCAATAAGAGTTTCTGGTTTGATCTACCCAAAGGTATGTTTGGTTTAGTATTTGTTTAAATACTACAATTATTTTGCATTAGGTTTTTCTAGTAACATTCTATAATTGAATCTAATATCAGCCCCTATATTAGTCATGACTCAGGATCTAGTGGTAAATCACAAGTAAAGGGACACGGATTGATTCTGGGTGGTGTTAACAAACATATATATCATCTTTTAACGTTTGTTACCATATAAAAACATCTAGACTCTAATAATGGTTTAGTATTTTTATTAATTAACTAAATTAATAATAATAATAACTCAAGCAAGTGTGTAAGTTTGTAGTGATAGAATAATCCATAGGTTCAAAAATTGCAGACTAAATATCACCCAAAAATAAAACCGAGTTGTCCTTTCACACATTATTTACTATAGATTTCTGTCTAGTCTTTATTTTATAGTTACTTTATTTGATCATTTAACTTCACTATTCATATACCCAGATCCTAAATGCGACTATTTTGTAATTTGTAATGTCAACATAAATTACGTACACACAATATTTTTTCATTTATCCTTAATGTTTCGGTAAACTCTCCGACTCTGCTTGATGCACAACTAAATGGTCACTGGTTATTTGCCCCGCAAATGCTAATTTGCAGGATTTGTGTTTTCCCCTTCAACTCAAAACAGTCACAAGTTTTGGTCGAAATCAGGAGCTCCGAAAATGATGACAAGTTAACAAATTAAAGCAATCAACTTTAGGAAGCTAAAATAACTTGACAAAATATGTCGATTGGAAGATTTAATGTTAGTTTAATATAGGATTAGATATTACCGAACGTTTAAGTTACTCGTGACTTAGGAATAGCGTGTGAAAAGTTTGCTCAAAGCTGTGGTGATCTTTACCCATCCATAGCTCGAACGGAGATATATTTATTGACACAAGTCGTACGCTCTAGATAATTTACACCATTCATAAAAATGACTAACTTGACACTCTTCACTAAAATTTAAAACGCCATGTAGTGGACAGCACATGTTTTCTATAACAAAGTGAGAAACCATTCGACTTATATTGTATTTATCAAATTAAAATAAAATTAAAAATTAAAATACAGTAAATAAACGGTGATATATTATTTTGTATATTAATGTGTGCTTATAGTTTTTCAGTTATAAATAATTTTAAATCCTCTTAACTGGCTATATTCACCGAAATTAATTGTTAAATGAAAGAATAATACCCAAAAATATTTTACAATAAATTATAACAGTAGAACGTCTGCTAAGATTCAAACTAACCTAACCAAACTTAAATAGTATTATAGCCACTTTTTTTTTTTAGATATATGCAGAGCTATTCTAATTTATACATATTAATATAAAATATATTGTGATTTAATAACTTTATTTTCACAAGTGACATAAATGTCCACCTCTTCCAGCCAGCAGTTTCGTTGAGGACATTCAGTTAAATGCACTGCGGCAAATTGTATTCGTTAAATGTTGTCAATTTGCCATAATACACTACTACTTAAAACCTTAAAGGAATTTTACATTTGGAAAATACGAGTCTCTTGCGCCATTCAAATAACATATTTTCAAGCTAAGAGCTTATTTTATGAACAAATACACATGATATATATATGTATGTTTTCACGTAGGACCTAACAAATATTAGCGCTTGTAAATATTTTATTTCGATCATTATCTGACACGTTCCAAGCGCAAGGTTATATATTAGAACACGACTCGCAAAATAGGACCTCGGACAGCTTCTAACTGTCTAGTCTTGGCGCCAGGGTTTTAAACAACACAGGACTACTGCAAACCATGGTCGAACCAAGGTCCCCAAGACCTGTGGCTCATATTTGGGGGGAAGAGGGGGGGACATATTTATTGGTGAGAAAGTATAATATTTATTTTCTCACAAATTGATCATCTGTTTCCGCTAAATTGAACTTACAGCTTAGAGAGATTAGCCGAGAATTATTTATAATGTTCCCACTAATGTCCAGGCCACGAACAACTTAAGCCTTTTAGAAAAAATAAATTTCAAATTATGGGTTCTTTCCATTTTCTTCATAGCTGATGAGTAGGGCTTAGATTTTTTATGATTTTTTTTCCCCCAAACATTGAATGTTGTTCAAGTGTATACAAATGTGCTTCACAAGAAATTAAGCTTGTTTAAGTAACTTTATTAGGGCATATTTTAACATATATCCGTGTTTTCACGCGGTATGGCATATGTTCAAGTTTTTCAGTAATCGAGGCATTTTTTGTTATTTTTGAGTCATTGTTTTGCATATTTTGCTATTTTCAATATAAAGGACATATTTGTATAATTTTCCCTGAAAGCCAGACGCAAGACTGAGAAAAAAAAGGGGGGGGGAGAAAGTGCTGGTGTTTAGAACATCTGTACACGCGTCATAGAAACAGTGGTGCCACCACAGCGGTAAAAATACTTCCACGCCTCCCCTGTTATCTTTTAAACAGCTTATTTTTGTTTAAACACTTTCAGTTTGGTACAGAAACAGTAAAAAGTTAAATTGTATTTTCAGAGTTTTTTCTCTCATAGTTTTGTGGCAATGCAGTTTTTTGTTTGCCACAGAAGCTGTAATAGAAATTAAGTGGTTTTTCTTATTTATTCTTTGTTTTGGTTTTATAGGTAAAGTTAGTAAAACTGGTTGGTAAAATGAGGAATTTCTATTGACACAGAAACAGTCAAATGACTAAATAATATTTTTTTAGATTATTATTGTTTTGTTTAGTGCACATATTCATTTCTTAATTAATTTCGCAAGAAAATAAAAAAATAATGCAAATTTTATTTGGAATGTTTTCCGTTTTAAAGGGCATATTTTTTTTTCTATAAAGCATTTTCTAGCAATTTTTAGGGAATAAAAATGTTAGCCATACTGATGAGTGTAATATTAATAGCCCTCCTCGGTGGGCACGCAGATCAAGATGTCAGTCTTGTCTAGTGTTGTTTTACAGTGACGGAAAGATCGGAGTTCAAATCCCGACGTGGTGAAATGTGTGTTCCCTCTTATTTCTACCTTCCTCATCCTTAGCCCGTTAGTGTGGACACGGGGTTGCCCCAGACGCGAAGTAAGGCGTGGACCAAGTAAGAAAAAAAAATGTTTGCGCACGTCTTACCGCCCATTCACGATATCCGCTACTAATGTGTAGATGAGGAAGGCGTGGTTTGGAGGAAATACACCTGCGTTTGAATACAAAGAGAGAGTAAACCCATTTAGGTAATCAAATGTTAGTGGTAATTAACGGGATTCGAACCCCAAGCTCTAGTAACTGGCAAAACAGATTAGACGAGTTTGACGTTTAGTTTGCATACCCGACAATGTGAGTAAAAATAATATAACATGAATATATTTAAATTTAACTCTAGTTTTTCCATGTCATTCCTTATTTGTGTGTATTTTTCCCTTTTGTAACTTCCAATTTAATTGTATTTTTTTATTTAGTTTAAGAGAAGTAATTAACTTCGCCATTAAAGTAGATTATTACTATCATTATAAATATTATTAATAATATAGTAATTCAGTGTTTGTAATGTATCATAATCCATCATTTAAAAGACACCTGCACTGAAGGCTCATAATTGGACCGCGTTATGCATCAACAGACCAAGCACCGCCAACATAGTTTTGAGTAAATGAGCTTTTAGCAACACTCTAAGATTTTTTTTTATAATATACATTTTTAATTATTTTTTCCCATATAGTTTTTTAAAAATAACTTAATTTTAATTCATAGGTTACAAACATTTAAATATTTAAGTATCTAAGGAGATATATTGATTTTTGGCACTTAGTCTGATATTGCTTTTGACTCCATTGTGAGATTTAGCTATGCATAATCAAACCAACTGCCATTTTTTAATTTAATCTGTTATTGCAAATCTATAAACGGTAAATAGGAATAAACAATAAACCAATAACAAGATAATATTGGGTTTTGCTTAAATTCTAAAGAGACGTTTATTTTTTCACTTCAAATTAAATTAAAATAAGTCACAATACAAACAGTGAAAAAGTCCATGTAAATAATTTTTGAAAATATGTTTAGGCAAAATTAATGCTTAGCTCTCTTCGTCAACAACAAAATCAAGTACACCATCATATCCATCTATGTCATCCCCAATTCCTTCTTTAGATGAGACATTGAGATAGAACCTCTTAGCATCTGAAGGTATTAGGTGCAAAATACTCTTGATGTCGTTTAGCTTTGGAATTGAGATTGGTTTTCCATCTGGCCAGAGCTGCTCAAAGTTTTGGCAAAAGTTATGACTGCTAAAGGATGGGTGACCTAATCGTTTCTTAAGTAAGCTTACTTGTTGCCCGTCCATTGAAGGTGCTGCTCATGTAAATGTCGAATTGATTCTCGCTCAACAACACAATTTCACGAGTTTTTAGCCAATTTACTTTGTTGTTTTTAATGTCTTTATTTCTATTTGCAATGCTTGCTTCAAGCTTAGTTGTCCCTACAAAGTCAATCTTTTCCATTCTAATGACATTGAGTTGGGTTTTTTTCCCCTACAGCCTAACATTACGTTGATATAGTCATCAGGCGTGTACATGCGCTGTTGAAGTTTCAAGGCACATTCTATGTCTCCAAATACTGAATCGTCGGGCAAAAAACTGTGTTCAGAGATGAGAAAACGAATAGTTATTTTCTCAAGAGAGCTATGTAGCTCCATTATAGCTTTTAGCATTAAGATCATTTTTATATTTTAGTTTTGACCTCCGCACGAGTCAGACCAAACAATCACCTCCTCCGTTTCTTCTCCTAAATTGATTTTAACATGTTTTTTTAGGCATGGACCTATTTCTTGTGCTCCTCTACCCGCCTCTCCTTCAAGCCAAAGATAACAAAGGTTCTTTCCGCTGGACCCAGAATGGACACCACAGTTAGAGTCATAGAACTCGCTTGTAGAACACAATGTTGGTCGAAATTTTGGGGAGAGCCAGGGTCTTCTGCATCTCAAAGGTGAGTACTTCTAGACCAGGGCTTTTCTTAGCTTTCCTCAAATCATCTTTCATCAAATCTTGTGCAAATTTTGCTTCATCCTGGTGTTTTACATGCTTTTCTTCAAGCTCAGCTTTGATATCAACTTTAGCACTTTTTTTTGTGCCACTAACGAATCACACATGTTGCAGGTGTCTTTCTTTAGTGGTTTTCTTTTCAAGTTAAACTTGCTGTAAAATACTTTTTTGTATGTTGAAAACAAAACAGGCTTACTGTACTCCTCTTTATACATAGCATACATTACTGGAAGGGTGGTGTCATAGGGCAAATATTCCTTTTCGGTCCTGGACCGCGAATAATGTGATTGTTATCTGGGATACTTGATAATGTGGTCCACAATTTTAGTTCTTGTTGTGATGTTATTTTGTTTCGTCCTCCAGTACTTACCCTGTTGTCTTTAATAACTATCGTTTCCAAGTATTCAATCTTTTTAAGAGCTGCATCAACTATGCATGATGAAATTCTCAAAGTTTACAAAGAATATATATTTGCACACCTCTAAAACAACCCAATTATATACTCTAGAATACGTTCTCCTATCCGAATTTATCTTGCTTTTCCTAAAAATTGGATTTACAGTCACCATACTCCTCATATGAGTTCAAATTCCAAAATTTTTGTAACTCCTTTTCTCTCTCCATCACACTTACTTTTTCATCACACCTGCATTTACAGTTAAAATCTCTGAGCTCTCCGGGTTCCACACCTTTCCCGCGCTCATTTATGTACTCTTTATTTGTTTGACAACATTTCTTCCTAGACTCTCTTGACTGATGGATAATTTTTCTCTTAGGTCTTCCATTTGACCTTGATTTTCCTAGGGAAGGTGAAATGGTTTGAAGGTCAGTAGCTGTCTGAAGGTCAACATATTCTATCATGGAAGCTGTTAAGTGTCAGCATTTTCTATCTAGATGTCTCAAGGTCAGCATATTCTATCATGGGAGCTGTCTGAGGGTCAGCATATGTGATCAAGAGGTATGTTTGAGGGTCAGCATCTTCTAATATGGGAAGTGTTTGAGGGTCAGTATCTGCTACCAAAAGAACTGTTTGAAGGTCAGTATCTTCTATCATGGGAGATATCTGAGGGTCAGCATATGTCATCAAGAGATCTGTCTGAATGTCAGTATCTTCTAATATGTGAGCTATTTGAGGGTAACCCTTTTCTACCAACAGAACTGTTTGAATCTCAGCACGATTTGTAGTTGAGTACTCAGATAAAGCATCCTGTTTCTCATTATGAGGACTATAACTTGTCCTCTCGATTTCTAGTTTATCGGGCATACCTAGTTCAGAGCATTTATTAATAATTGATATTGTTGATGATGGAACAGTGTGAAACTGTTTGTCTGGAAATATTGGCTGTGGATCAGAAATATACTTAGCGTATCCACTTAACTCATGGGTCCTGATTGTAGTTGGACGAAGCTCAATGTATGTACATGATTCAGAATTTGATGGGAAATCATTGCAATCAATTTTTATTTGAGGATTTGGCATATAAGCAGGTGGGATTTGGTCTTTTGATGCAAAACGAAAAAGCAGCCATAGAGAAAAGGTGGTTAGTCGATACTCATTTATCAAGCCAGAAACGGCCGATGGAGATACTAGTTGTTGTTTTTTCATGTAGTTTCAACCTTTGGGTGCAAGATGGTGTCAATATCAGCTTTTTTTTAAAAAAAATTGCGCTTGGTCTGTTGATGCATAATGCGGTCCAATTGGCTAGCAGTTATTGTTCAAGTTCCATGAAGAGTGAATTAATTTGTGATTGGTCGCGATATGTCCTTCCGTTTGACGAGAAGTTGATGACGTCTTGTGACATGTCCGAGTTCCTGGGAAATATGCTAATAGGACCGGCTCGACGCGGCACTTGTGTCTCAAGGCTTGGGACTTCAAGGGAGCATTGATCATACCACTCCAGCCGTGCTAACTAGATACCACTGTCACCTGTCAACTAGGAGAACAGGGCTCGATTCTCAGACTCTGACAGGGGGATCAGACGGGATAACTTTTGCAAGCAGGAGCGGCCCAAGGTAAATTTTGCGCCCGGGTGGGATTGCTTTTGGTCGCCCCCCTATATAGTCGGTGGCTAGCATAGTCCCTTCGCGATAGGAGGGGTGGTAACTGGCAAGCTAGCAAAGTTACCAGATATACTCTCATGTATCCATTCACAAAATCAAATGATCTGTAAAACTGTAATATATTAACTTCTTGTCAGTTTTGGCTGTCAAAACATTCACAAAAAAACTTTTTTTATTTGTGTTTTTCTTTTAACCGTGTTTAAATCTCCTGCTAACGGTCATCTACCACATTTATCATGGCGATTATACTTGATAAAAATATGAAGATAATCCCCAAACCTAAAGTAACCTAGGCGCGATAGGAAAATAATTTGAAGGGAAACTCCAAACGTTTCACTGCGAAATTATATATATAAAAAAAGTTTATGTTTACAACACAAACTTTGACATGATGAACGGTTTACGTTATAATTGCAAAAAAAACACGTTCTAATGCGCTATATTTTTAAAATGACAAATGTGAAAAAAAATTTAAAAGTGGAAGTATATTCTATTTTACTCACCACAAAAAAAAACTATACTGATATGTAAAATGTAATGGTAGTATCCAAAAGTGAACTATTGTTATGCCTAGCAATTCTATTGTCACGCCCAGGTTAGGTTAGGTTAGGTTAGGTTAGGCTAGGTTATGTTAGGTTGGTGCTTAGTTTGGCGCCCCCCTCGAGCTGGTGTCCCGGGCAACCGCCCTTGTTTGCGAGCCATGCGCCAGATCACAAACATCGTTTAATTTTCTGACGTTGTCAGTCGTCAATAGATTATGGCTGAACTGTATTATATACTAAAAATTACTCTATTGGGACACGAAATTACTCCTGGATAGCTCATTGGTTTGAACAATTCAATTTCTTCCGGGTTAAAATGGATATAACCCTGACTATATAATGTAATGACCTTTAGGTGGCCAGGCCGGGAGAATATTATATTTAGGGTCGCGATCAATGGTAAACATGGCCACTCAAACCGAGATGAAGTGTAATGACAAATTGTTGTGTACTTTGCACCTGGGAGAAGCTGGGGGCTTTAATATCCCTGCTTATATTGATATTTATTTTAAAAATTGTGCCTACTTTTTTAATTAATTGAATATTTAATTTTTTTTCTATTGTGTCTATAAAAATGTGTCGATATTGCTACAATACTAACCTAAACAAGGCACAGTTCTGCTATTATAGTAAAAGCAGGATAGGAAGAGTTACACAAACTTCTAAAACTACTCATGTATTCATACTTCAGACCTTTAGCTTTACAGCTCTCACTTTTATTACTTTTATTATAAAATTACGTAATAAAAGAAACTCATGTGTTGGACGTAATTATAAATAAACAATAATCAACTAAAGAACATAAATACGGAGTGGTCGGTTGTACGGATCCCTGTCAAACTAATTATCTTAATATATTTTGTATTTCTCAAATGTGAACGCACCTTTGTACTTGGGTTATTTCCGTTATAAACTACCTTCACTAACATATTTACATGCGTGTGTTTTATTAATTTGTTACTAGGAAATCACGTGACCTGTTTTACTATGTGTGGAGGCGTGTATTCAACCTTCAAAGCTACTAGAAACGCACTCACATTTCACCAATATTTATTGCATTTTCAGGGACGTACTTTAATTTTACATGAATAAATGTTTAGCTAAAAAGGAGCTTGTTCAGGTATTTTCGGAGTAGCCTAATTGTAAACCATTTTCATTAAGTCGACGATCAATTAGACTTGGTCCTTGAAACGTGGATGCCAAACATTATCACAACAAATACAATGCTTTGTGCAAGTTTGAGGACATTTAATTACTTTGGCAAGTCAATAATTGACCGATCGATGCGAGGATCTGTATTAACATGAGCATTTGGCATTTCTTCTGTCTGTCTGTCTGTCTGTTCGGATCTTTGCTACGCGATCACTGCCAAATGCGTTGACCAATTTTAACGAAATTTGGCAGGGGTACTCTTTGAACCTAGGGCGAACGATGTATGTAGATTATTATTATTATTATTATTATTATTATTATTATTATTAGCACTGCGTCTTACTACCCGTTCTGGTTATACGCACTATGCTAATGTGTAATGGTAGGGTGATTGTGAGATGAAATGAAGGACCTACAGTTTAACGTGGAATCCAAACCCCGGTGGAGGCCTGGCATTCCTCACATTCATAAGTTGTGATTAATACACGTCTTGTCAGAGGTTGAAGGAAGGGTTCGGCAATCAGATAAATCTGTGCCGGGACCGAGGATTGAACCCCGGACCCCAGCACAGAAGTCTGACACCTTACTCCTAAACCACCAGGTCACCATGTATGTAGGCTACCATAGTTTTTATTATGGTTATTTGATTCAATCGACGTTCTTTCAAAAGGTTTTTCGTTTAGTAGGTCTTTTCAAGTGATTTGACTTTATAATTCATCTGTGTCAATTTTTTTAAATGTTGGCATATATTGTGAGACTGGCGCCTTATACTGCGCGAATGAAAAATATTCCCTTGTGAATATAATATAATTTTGAATCCAATATTAATTTGTTTTCTGTCTTGGTATAAAGTGACGTAGGCCCCAGCAACTAATCTTTGTAGATTCAAAGGATGAACCCACTTCCTTGAACGCTTATTATTTTTTACAAACATATAGTACAGGTACAACCATTTCTCGTGACTTCCCATGGAGGCAACACGAGAACGATTGTAAGCAGCCACCCTGTTAGTTGCCACCCGTGCAATTAGCCACCCTGTTGTGGCTAGGAAGAGAATGTGTACTATTTACATTGTTTTCGTGTGGCTAGGAAGAGAATGTGTACTATTTACATGTTTTCGTGTGGCTAGGAAGAGAATGTGTACTATTTACATGTTTTGATGTCTTCTCTTTTATTCAAATTTTGCTATATAGGCTAGCAGATGGCTAACCTAACCTAACCTAACCTTTTCAACTGGGAAGTACGCCAGAGCTGCACACCATCTACATACGTTGTAAATAGTACATATTCTCTTCCTAGCCACACGAAAACATGTAAATAGTACACATTATCTTCCTAGCCACCACAGGGTGGCAACTAACACGGTGGCTGCTAACAGCGAGGTAACACGAGAATAGCGAAGAAGAGACAAGGCAGGCGTACAGCCGTGCCGGAGCTCTTCACTATCACGTCGTTTGTTCGACGGCGCGTCATTTGGTATGCACGGCACCCGGCGAAAGGTAGGATCGTCTGAAAGAGGCCTTATCGAATAGCTAAATGGGGAAAATTTCTGTACATCAGACTCTGAAATACAAAATATATTTATGAATAAGTCTATGTTACTTTTTTCNAAAAAAAAATCGAGTTAAGAATGACTGATAAAATAGATGTAACTACTGCTTTGTATTTTATATGACCCAGAGTAAAATTACTCTCTTCACTTACGATTTGCAGAATTGTTGTAAAATGATCAATCTTTCTCTGCACTAAGTTGTTACAAACTAGTTTTAGATTTAATGTAAAACTATTGACTTCATTAAACATGATTGCAAATACGTACCTTAGAGACAGCCGGCGGGCCGTTAAAAATGTTTTGGTAAGCCTTTGTTTGGTTACCGCTGGTCTGGAGAGTCCCTCTCTCAATAGACGGGACTATCGTTCAATGGCGTCACAAGGCTTGGTGTCACTCTCTCAATAGACGGGACTACCGTTCAGTGGCGTCACAAGGCTTGGTGTCAGCCCTGTGAACCTCCTCCCGTAACAGACAACACTGAAGTCATGTTTTTTTTGTCCTAATAATATTCAAATCGTAATTCCCGTGTATCTCTAAAAGTATTGGCAATAGTAATTACATAAACAACATGCAAAATTAACAAATACCTTTAAATTACAAATTCATACGCGGAGACTATATATATTTACATTTACATGGTTGTGTGTGGTTAGAGTGAAATTTTTTTGAGAAAACAAGATAATTTGGAGTAAAAACGTTTTAGAACTACATCAAAATTAAATACATTTTAACTCGTAAAACTTTCCCTTTACAAGAGATAAATTAATGGATTAGGTTTGCATAATCAATAACGGCCCAAATAATATAGAAGTTGTAGACAAATGCATATGGAAATATTCTCACAATCTTGTAGCTATAATAAGCCTATCAGAACATTTGACAACATTAGCTAATATAAAAACACCAGCAGCAACAAAAACAATAGTGCGTGCTTGTATCGCGTGCGAACATCTTCTTATAACTGGTCCTCATAGAATATTTTATATAACTTAGTGAAAGAGCCATATAAAATATTAGTTTCACACTAAAATGTTCTGATTTTGTAAACACATGCGTATGAACACAACCGAATACGGTTAGTATGACGTCGACCGTGATCATTTCGTCCTGTTCGCCATCTTAATTTATGAAGAGAAGACAGCCATTAAGAAGATCTAGTTTGTGAAGCATTTCAGACGTCACTTCCACAGGAACAAAAAACCATCCAAACAGTTATTTTCATAATTTCTTATTTCAATAAATGTAAACAAATTGTTTGACTGCCAGAAGTTACAGCAGCTCAACATATTGTTTGACACCTAACGAAAGTGACCAGATAATAGTCACTCATGTATCCATTCGCCAGTTACCACCACTACTAATCTGGACAGACAATAGGGCCTAAATATTTGCGTATAATCCTAACGGGTAATAAGACACAATGTTAGAAAAAAACTATCTCCTAACAGTGAAATGTAAGCCTCCAAGCCAGTCCCTTGTCAGACACACATCACAATGTAAGCCTCCAAGCCAGCCCCTTGTCAGACACACATCACAATGTAAGCCTTGTCAGACACACATCACGATTTAAGCCTTGTCAGACACACATCACGATTTAAGCC
>CABFWO010009097.1:0-13790 GCA_902155825.1 Timema genevievae | reverse complement strand
TTGAGCAAGGCGGCGGCCTCTAGCGGGCGAAGTTTGACTCTCTATTCGGGGCCGGCAGTTGTTGACTTGGTGATTATGTGACTGGACGTGTAGTCTCGTTAGTCCGAGACGGTGATATAAGGTGAGTGTTGACGATGTATATATTGAATTGTCCTTTTTTACTCGTGACTTGTAGCAAGGAAATGCTACAACGTAATTGTGCAAATTGTTAAAAATAGACAAATTGAACACGAGTCCAAGACATCCACAATGTAATGGCTGGAGAGAGCGAATTCATCAAACCATTAGTCGAATGCTGTCCCATTTTGTTAAGGTTAATAAAAATAATTGGGATGTTTATTTACCTTTTGTAGTCACTGCATATAACACTCAGGTATACTCAATCATTAAGGTAACACCGTACGAAGTAATCTGCAGGATCCGCAGGAGTGTCGAATAATTTTGTGTTAGATGTGTCAGCTAAACTAGAAGAACAATGGAAGAAGATAATAAGAATAACCATTATTCATTTGTAAAACAGGCCAAACAATACGATAAGATGGCGCAACCCACTACATACCATTTCGGAGATTGGGTCTATTTGACGAAGACCACTTTAAGGAAGAACCAGGTTAGGAAATTCCTGCCAAATATACGGGTACACATCAAATCTTTGCGGTCCTGAGTAAGGTTATCGTACGCATTCAGCTGCCTTATCGCTCAATGGTAGTTAATGTAGAGCGGTTAAAATCTTTTGTGTCTAGGAATATTTTCTCAGTTCTGTCCCCACAGAACCAGAGGTTCGACCGCGAGGTAGACCAAGGAAGGCACCTATCAGCCAGGAGGTTGATAAGAGATGGAAGAGGTCCGGCCTTCATACCTCGGAGCCAACACCAGTAATTCATGGAGTGAAAGCTCACCCTAAGACGCCATATCATCGTTATATGCTGAGGCCGCGTAAGCAGTTATCAACAAGTGAGTGTCTGAAAAAATAATTATTTTCTCAGAGAGGGAGAGAGAGGAAAAAGTGCAAAGTGCAGCGAATGGTCATGAGGGTGTCTAGCTCATAGCGACCAGTATTGAAGAATGTTATTGTCAGCTAAAAGAAAGTTGGACAGAAAGAAATCAATATAATTTGAATCTCATGCTTTTTATTGTTAGTATATGTAAAAAAAAAATCATTTGTATATTCTGTCATATTTTGTTATTGGGTTAATTATTACTTTCTCTCTATCTTACAGTTAGAGAAAGTATTGTGATCGTCAAAAAAATCGAACTAGAGATTTTGATGAATGTTGACGTTTCATGAACTCCCGAATCCAAAAAAGTGGTACGGAACACCACACGGACTTTCTCGCTCTATTGTTTAAAAATGGAGATATTTATTCAAAACTCGTAGTATATGTGAAATGAAATAATATACACTAGCAAACCAAATCATAAATTGTACTATACTTACGTAAAACATTTTTTGAGTCCCAGTTTTAAATTTTATAATTTTATTTTTAAATAATTAATGTCCTCATTTGTATATTTGGACCAATAAAAAAGATTGATTTTGGGTTCACAAGAGTCAACACTTCGTATTAAAATGTCGACTTCCTGTTATAATTATTTTAAATTTTGATTAGGTGTTGCACATCTTCAGGTCATCGCATTGCTATTACATTCCTCATTTATAAATTTTGACCAATAAAAAATGTAAATATTGACTATTGAGTCTAAAATGAAGGAGATAGATCGTTGTTGTAAAAACATTTCTCCTAAGAGATTTAAGGAAAAATAACAAACTTTTTGAGAGACTTACTTATATTTAATTACTTTATGGCATTACAGAATTATTGCGTTAAAACTTAAGTAGTATATATTTACAACTAAAGCTCACAAAATTGTATTAATATATTTGCCAATATCTCAGAAACTTTTGGTTTATTAAAAATATATTTCAAATAAAAGTTTAATAGTAGGCTACTACGATTTTGCGATGATAAGTTATATAGTATCTCAAATAGTTGCGGAGATACGGAAATGTCCGCTTTTGTAAGGTACCCTAAAAGTCATTTTCATAAGAAAATGAAAATAGCCATTTTATTTATAAACTTAATCCACGCCTAGATACGAATTTTAAACAAAATCGTTAGAGCCGATTTTGAGGAAATTGATTTTTTCACTTTTTATTAATCTACTATTAATTTTAGGGTTAAACAGACACACAGACAGATAGGATTGCAAAAACCAATTTTTAGGGTTCAGGGGGTCATGAAACGTCGAAATCCATCAACATTTCGGGTTAGTTTTTTTTACGGTCGCAATACTTTACCTTTAATGTTCGACAAGTATATATATATATATGTATATATATATGTATATATATGTGTATATATGTATATATATGTGTATATATATATGTATATATATGTGTATATATATATGTATATATATATGTATATATATGTATATATATGTATATGTATATATATATATGTATATTTGCGTATAGCTTGAAAGTTATTGATTTTATAAAAATATGTGTCAAATAAAAAGATTAGCACTACATATTTGAAATGATAGTAATTTCATATCAAAGAGTTACGGAGATATTGTAACGTGTTAAAAATGACAAACAAAACATTTTAACACGTAAAATCTATCAAGCCCTCAGAATGGTGTAAAACTATGATTACCAGTTCTAATAAGTGCTTATAATGTGTGGCAGTTATAGACTTAGTGCGACATCGGGAAACGCCCTGCTCACCAACACCTAAACTGCCCCAGCGACCGTAGTACATCGTCTTTGGAAGACAACACGAGCCAACTTCTGTCTCATGAGCCGGTTAACGAAGAAATGAGCGAGGGGTCAGTTCAGAAGAGTCCAGCTGGTCTGCGAGCGCTCGGAGTCATGTGGAGCGTTGTGTAACCATCCTTGCCCCCTTTTCCATATTTGGAATAATCATGACCAATTCATCTAGACCCATTGGTATAAATACGAGCCGGTCCTTGATTCATTTTCTCTTTATTGTAATCACCACTCGTCGGAGACACTGCTGCCAGAGATACTCTCGACTTCGTTACTCTATACTTCGTAAAGAAGACCACGATGGTTGTGGTGTCTGAATCATCTCCTCGCTGCAGACCGAGCTACGGAGCTAATCATGAGTATTGAGAAGCGTAATTGATTATGTCGCTGTGCCCTTAAGACGTAGTTTTTGTTAGTGGAGCTGTGAGCTCTATCATGTAAATGTCCTTTTTACTGTTTTTGTAGGTAACGTTTATTTGTTTCCCTATTCCCTTAAGGCATAGTTTATTTTGTTGAGCTGTGAGCTCTATAATACAATGTCCATTGGATTTATATTGACTATTTCAGTTGGTCTGACCCTTTTCTATGCCCATAAGGCATAGTTTATTATAGTGCGCCATGCGCACTTTCTTTCTACGTGTATTAGATTTGGTCGCAAATATTGTGGTCGTTAACAGAAGTCATAAACTGTTTGACCATGCTGCGGCTATAGAATAACGTAAGAATTAATTGTGGAGGATGCCAGGTTACCTGTTGCTTCGTTTCATGACCTAATTGGTTCTGTTAACTAATACCTGTCATGTAAGTGTCTAAGTCTGTACTGATTTGAGGTACGCAACCTGTGTAAGTCCTACTAGTCCATAGTATTGGCTCGTGGGGTTATGTTTATTATGTACGGCCCGTTTGAGGTGCCTATAGAGTTGATCAAGTTTGATCACTATCTTGATTAGAGTTATTACCCCTATTGCAGGGTAACTTAGTGTTTATACTATTGATTGCACTGGCAGTACTATTTAGGAAATGTCCGGCCATAATATTAATTGCTTGTAGATTCCTGGTGTTTCGCCACTGACTAGGTTTAAAAGATCTGTTTCTCGTCAAGGAACAATTGCCTTGTAATATGTAGCTCTATTTGGAGTTAACTCTCGCTAACTAGCAAATGTTAATTTCCGCCCTTGTAGCTCCTTAAACTAGGACTATGATTATGTGGTGTTGTTCCTAATTAAAGTTATGTGTTGTTGTAATAAGCCCGATTGGCATGAAAGATAAATAAGTAATTCGTTTTGATCACAGCCACCATGTACTAATAGCGTAGTGTCATTACCTATCTTCCTATTAGGAGTATTAGTAGCTGTCCCGTTTTAACGAGTTACAAGCTTTAAGTGTTTACACCTATGACCTAAGTTTGCAGGTTATAGGGTGTTCCTAGGCGCTTCACACCAGACGCTCCTTGGGCGAGCTATTTATATAACTGTATGCATATGTATATTTACTTCTTAAACAATGGATGGTTTGAATAATTACAATCTATAATTCTGTGTACTTTCTTATCTCATATGTCTTTATTAATAAACCAACTTTTGTTAAACATGTATATTATTTCTGTACTGTACCTATATCCTATAATGTTGTAAACAGTAGGGTAGATGGGTGAAATATGATTTTAAAAAAAGTATTTACGCATCAGACCGGGAGCCTTAAAGTAATTTTGCCAAAATATTGAGAGTAGCCATTTTGTTTGTAATATTTATAAATGTTAAGAAATTAAATTTAATCAAAATCGGTAGAGCCGATTTTATAAAAAATAGAATTTTTCTCTTTTTGCCCTTCAATAAACAACCCTTAATTTTGAGTTTGATATCCAATTCCAAAAATCCCTTGGGCGCAACATTATGAAAACACTAGATACCAAGTTTTATCCTGATCGGTAAAAGAGTTTAGGCTCTAGTCTGAGATACAGACAGACAATTTTTGTTATTGTTGTGTTAGTGTACGCATTAATTATGTATCTAGAAGGAATTATTTTAGTACTTATGTTTGCAGGATCTTGGTTTCAATCCTAACAGGATCCAATTATTTTTCAAACCTCGGATACAGGGAATGCGTTTGAATATTTAAAAAGTAGTATTGTCAGAAAATGGCTAACAAATAGTTTTGGATTTCAGCATAAAACCTTTTTTGAAAGAGCATAAACAAGATTCAATAACGATTGTTCAACAATTAGGAACAGGATTATTTTTCGAAAATAAAGAGAATGATACTTGGTCAGCTAACTTCCAAAATTCCTTAAATCAGTTAAGGGAAGTTTTTCATACATTTAGTACAGAATTAAGAAGCCTAACCAACTTGGTGTCAACCAAAGCATCTTGTAGAGAAATATATTTGTTTTATGTAGGAGGAAAAATCTTTAAGTCTGTTCGGAGCTTTGGATTCCGAAGATTTGTCCTTGTTACAGAAAAGGTTAGATCAGGAACTAGATGGATTGTTGGTAGACCATAAGAATCAATTAATACTTATGAAAGGGTTACAGGAAAAAATAGTGAATAGTACCAGGATCATTACCAGGTTAGCTAAAAGTTATATTAAACATTATCAAAAGTTGTATGTACAGTATAATGCTAGTATAGTCTTTAATGAGAGCGATGCATATCCTTACCTCTCATATAGAGTTAACGACTTAACTTCGCAAGATAAATAAATGCCATTATTATTATTATTATTTATTATTATTATTATTATTATTATTATTATTATTATTATTATTATTATTATTATTATTAGTGTCGGAAGGATTGACGATTAATGTTCTCCTAGAATTGAGTAGTTTCTTATATGCTTTGGAATCAGTTAAGTAGCATGCTTATTGAGGCAGAGTTGTTTTCAAAATTAGAGTAGTCAGCGTGATAAGCGAGAACATATGACCCCCACTCTCAATGATACACGTCATAAAAGCTTACATTATTTTTACAGAATGAGTTCTGTTAATACAATTTTAATAGGAGATATTTTCAGTTAATCGTTCATGTGGGCCTACCTTTGTTAACAAGAGAAGGGAATTTTGAACAATACAAAATTCACACCATTCCAGTAGCTTTGTATAAGTCAGGAACCTATGTAGAATTTAATCTGGTTGAAGTACTTTTAATCAGTACAGGCAGGAAATATTTCAGATCGCTTGATCAAAGCTATTTTTAGGGTGTAAAGGACAAAATTGGCTCATTTGTCCGAATAATTTAATGCTGTTGGATAGTAATGTGGAAAATTGTGTTTTCAATTTATTTATATCTAAAAGTGATACTCGCTTGTGTAAAAGGAAAGTAAGCATTTTAAAAAGTTATGTTTCTAAAAGAATATTATCAGGATGGTTGAGTGTAGTACCAGAGGACACTGGAGTTACTTGTGTATTTAAAGCAAGTGTACGTCCCATTCCTTCAATAACTAAAAGTTTAATTCATACAGGGAGAGTTTTAAATGTCTCAAATTGTGATCTAATATGGTAATTTTTAAAATTTCTAGCCCTTCATCAGGGCAGATTGAAGGTTAAAAATCAATGGAACGCTATATGACTTCCCGAAATAAAAAATTTAATTTGGAGAGAGTTTTAATTTTTCTTGTTTAAATGATTCTACACATTGTTACAGGAGTAATTGGACAATTATGTAATTTCTAGTGGTTCAACAGTAGACTTTGATAAATTAATTATTCAAGTTAAAGCAGAGTTGAAGAGAGACATGCTAATAAGTTATTTATTTGTAGTTATATAATACCAGGCAAGGTAATTCTGTGTGTTGTTATAAGATCATTGTATGTACTTATGAAAGTAAACAAACTTTATAGGGGCCAGAAAGCCGACCCACCAAGTTTGCCCAATGTCAGTTTAGTTTAGTCAGTTTAGTTGACACTATGGCAAGTGATAAGTCATACAATTTAAGAGTAAAAAATGTAAACATGTAAGGAGTAAAATTGAATTTCTTTCAAATCGTTGGGAGGAAGTCAAGATATACAAAGATGTGTTTGACTATCTTGGGAAACCCCTGAGGTGTTTGTTTATTTTAACATTGTAATGTTATGAATTGCGAGTGACAGAACTGGTATAGCAAAGTGTTTTGATGAGTGAGTAAACAAGAGGACACAAACAACTTGTCAGCATTCCTCTTGGCAATGAGGTCAAATTGCAGTATATATTTTCGAGCTAACTGGGCTGACAATTTAACAACGATTTTAAGGGGTCACACTGCCCGTATTTGGGGCTCCGTGGGTTAGGACGCTGGATCAACGAATACGTGTGCTGGAGGGCTACTGTCGTGCCGAGGGTACCGGGGTTCTAATACGTGCAGGATCACGAGTGTCAGTCAGATCATTGGTTAAGTATTCCTTACTATACTTCGTTCTGTCACGAGCTCCCAAGTAAAATATTTCATATCTTTTTAGTAACTTATTAATAACATCACATTTTGTAGTAGTGCAAAGTAGTACAATAAACCCTAAAAAATAAAATGTAACAGTTGTCTATTAGCTTGTATATTGGTTCCAGAAACCATATTATATTGAAAGTTCAATAAATATAATGAAATACTGTATCTTAAAATTTGATTATATTTGTTTGAGTGACAAACTTTGTGTAGTTGTCTTATATTCAAACGATCATTTAGGTTATAGGCCTGGAGAAAGTATATTATAATTTTTTTTAAAAAAAGCTGGCTCATATCTCGTATATTGCTTGCAGAAACCATATTATGTTTAAAGTTCTATAACTACTGTTTTGTGTACTACTAGGTGTTAGTTGAAAGACATAATAATAATAATAATAATAATAAAATTGAGACAGCTTGTATCATAACAGCATTGTTTCACGCACAGATGATAACTAATAACTACAGATCACTTTGTCATTTTAGAGATAAATGATAGCCTTGGTGTAACCAACCCAAAATACCTTAACTTCCCTGGTACAGTACTTTTAACACCTCCCCCTTATCGATATTTTGTAGGTTTTACAACGCACCGTCAACTTCTAGCTACTACACGTCATTTAGCATTACCATTTACATCATTTGTGTTATCAACAGATGTATTACTTCTGTCTTGATTCACAGCCGCGTTATCCACAACAGGTTCATCTGCATCATGATTGGGTTCTTAATAAGTTGTATTGCTACCCTCATTCAAAGTGTCATTAGAGCCATCTGCTGTATTTTGTAATTCACCCTTGTAATCAGTATGAAACTTCTGAGTTACCTAGTCGAGGCTGATGTTTAGACTGCCTCAGATGTTTTTTTATTTCGACGCAATACATTGCCCCGCTCGTCACTTCTTATGTCTGAGCGAGGAGCCTCATGGCTTTGCAAAATCAGGGCTGGCTCCCATATTTTACCTTTTTGTACAACTGTTTGGCCATCTTTGAAATCAACAGGCTTACGAGGAGCTCTTTTGTCATAGTGTGTTTTTACTTTGTGTTGTTTAGCAACAAGCTGTTCACTCACATAAGGTACTGCCTTAGGGAGCAGATTTGCAGTGGAAACTGATATACGTGTCCTTACAAGACGACTCATTAACAATTGAAATGGTGAAAATTCAAGTCCTGAGAGAGGTGTGTTGCGATATTCTAGAAGAGCCAGCCAGTATTCCTTTCCTTCTTTCTTACTCTTTTTGAGAATTCGCTTACCTATATCAACCCTCTTTTCAGCTAACCCATTGGACTGTGGATAATGAGGGCTTGATGTTCTGAATTCAAAACCATAGTTTTGGGAAAAAGTATGACACTCATATGAATTAAATGGCAAATTAACCGCTATTATCACTCTGGGATTTCCATATGAGCTAAACATTGTTTTGAGAGCATCTATTAAGTCACTAGATTGTTTAGTGGGCAAAGCCACTTAGCCACTTGGAAAAATATTCAACCCCAACAAGATAGTACCGACCCTCAAATTTGAGAACATCAGTACCAAGTTTTTCAAATGGTAGTTTAGGCACAGGGTGGGGGATAAGTGGCTCCTTCTTATTAGACACACGGAATTTTTCACACACCCTACAGTCAGTTACATGGTGTTCTACATCACTAGACATACCCGGCCAAAAAAATAACTTTCTAGCTCTGGCTTTAGTCTTTTCCACACCAAAGTAATATAAGCAATCTAATCCTTAATTTACTTGGCACAACAATTATGTCATTTAAGAACAAAAGTCCATCTTGCACATGAAGATCACTCTGCAGGGGCACATAAAGGCGACATTGATCTGGAACATGGTCACATCTTTGAAGCCAACCTGCTTGCATAAAGTTCATGACAATATTAAGCACAAGATCTGCTAGAGTTTCTGTTCTAAATTCTGTTTTATGGGCCTCACTCATCGAGATGTGCCTACTTACACTGTGTACTATTTTACTAAGTCCAGGGTCATCAGGAACTGCACCAGATAAGTATGATCGTTCCAACAGATCTGCAATATACATTGTTTTTCCGGGTATACACTAAACATTGAGATTACACTTCAGGAGCCTAAGCTTCGGTCTTTGAAGTCGAGTAGACAATATTTTACCTACATTATTATCCATGATAGCCACAATAGGTTTATGATCTGTCAAGACTTTTACAGAGCAGCCTTATATATATATATATATATATATATATATATAATATATCTTTCTACCTAAGCCCAGCCCTTTTAAGTCTCTGATAGACTGCGTGTGGCATATGCAACTGGCTGCTCATTTTTAAGAAGACAACATCCCAGGCCATCTTGTGAGGCATCACATTATATCATCAGTGGCTTGGATGAATCAAAGTTTGAAAGAACTGGAGCAGTACTGATCATATATTTGAGAGTTTTGACATAGTCCGAGTGACATTGTAGCCACTGCCATGTTACATCTGCCTTCAGTAATTCTCTTAGGAGAGCTGTCAGTGTTGACTTTTAAGGTACGGTATGAATTGTCTCAAGTAATTAACCATTCCTAAAAACTTCTGCGGTTTATTTTTTGTTCCTAGTATTTGGTAGACGTGAGATAGCTAAAACTTGCTCTGGATCAGGCCTAATTGCAGAAAACACATGACCCAAAAATCGAACTTGTGAGGTCTTTTATTGGAGCTTGTTAGTATTAAATTTAACATTTAAAATTGTTGCACTTTCAACAAGCTGAGCCACAATATTGTCATGTTCTTCCACTGATTCTGCAGCAACCAGAAGATCATCGAAGTATATTACAATACCCTTAATGTCTCCAAAGAACTGTTCAATCCATTCCTGAAACTTCTCAGGAGCACAACTCACCCCAAATGACAGCCTTAGGAACTTATATCTGCCCCATGGAGTGGAGAATGCACAGATATCACTAGATTCTTCATCAAGTTCTAGTTGCCAAAATCCATCTTTAAGGTCAAAAAGTGAAAAACACTTTTTCCCAGATAATTTATCTGTCAATTGTTCAATCGTTAGAATTTGATAATACTCCCTCTTTATTTCTCTATTTAGATATTGTGGGTCTATACAAAGTCGTAATGAACCATTAGGTTTTTCGACAGTGACTAGATTGCTTACCCACGATCTGGGCTCCTTAACCTTCACAACAATTTTATCCTTTACCAACTTGTCCAAAGTTGACTTGAGTTTACTGTACACAGTTTGTGTCAGATGTCTAGGTGGCCTAGCTTGTTAATGTTTATTTGCACCTTTTTGGGGAATTTTCCAAACCTGTGAATATTACTTTATTCTCTTCTATGAATTTATCTTTCTGACACTGTCTGATTAATATCAAATTCGGCTTCACGAATTTCTGATTTAACCACTTTCACTCTTTTGATTAGATTTAGATTCGCACATGCATCTAGATCTAAAATTGGAGTAACATAAACATCCACTAGTCTGATGTTTTGACATGAATGTGTTTTGTACTTCCACAGCTTCTTATCCAACAAGGTTTAGAAGTATTGCTGCTTTCATTTCCGATGACTTCTCAGTTTTTCCCGAAGCCAGTGGCGGCTCATCCTAAAGGGCACAAGGGAACGTGCCCTCCCACCTAAACACCAAGTTATTCATACAAACAATTATAAGCTAAAATAATACTATTTAAGCTATATAAACAAGGGAAATATTAGAATTAAAATAAACCTTTTTCTAGCTTTTCTTAAAATAATTATGACATTTAAAATTGCTGAGCGAAAACCTTCCAAACGAAGCAACTATCTTCCCGATCGGGGCAAAGTATTGAATGTTCCCCAAGTCATGGTTGACAAGAGGAAGGCGAGGGAAGGAACGGGATGCTCAGAACAGCTCTGCGCAACTCTAAGTGGGGCAATATTTGAGTGTTCCCCTGTGAGTAGTAGCTTGGAGATAGAGGTGTCTTGTCTAGAATAGGAGATGCGCCTCACTGAAGGGGAAGGGCTCGCTGGTAGAGCGGTATTACACGGTCATATTTATTTGTTAAAGAAATGTTATGTAACTTTGACGAATTGTCAGATATCTTTTATCAAAGGAAATATATGTTCAAAGATTTACGCTATAGAACATACTCTAGGGTTTTATCAAAGAAAATGGCAACTGAAAGATTAACCTGGGCGCAAGAGACAGTTAATAATAGAAATGAATTTAGGACGCAAATATCCTAGGGACACTTTTCAACAAAAGGTATTTTTAGTGTTTAAAAATGTAATAGTCCAAATGAAATATTTTAATAATTATTTATAAATAAAAAAATAACACCTAAATATCAAATTTAATATTAAGACTTAAAAAATAGACTAACAACATAATCACTTTAATGGTTTAGAAAAATTTGGGGTCGCTTTGTCAATGTATGTTTCTCATGTTTTCTTTTCATTTTAACAGCAACAAGATTATCACATGCTCAGTCACAGCCGCTGCACATGAAATTAAACCATTCAAGCTCATTTTAGAAATAACACAATACTGTAATTGTAGAAAATTTGAAAGAAATGTGATTTGTGATAACACATCTTTTATCAAAGACGGCATCAAATATTTTATCATAAATTATATTTGATCAAAGAAATATGTGTTATTTCTTTGATCGAAGAAAAATAGGATAGGGTAATACCGTCCGTAGAAAGGACATATATTTTCTCTTACAGTTCGTATCCCCATCCATTGTAAAGTAGCCGAATACTTGTCAGTCCGTTTAAGGTCAAGCTTCACATTTTCAGGCCATCCCTGAAGAACAGTTAACGAGAGTGTTTTGTCATTAGTCAATCGCGCGCGAATGTTTATAGCTGTAGACTAATTTTTTATCGTTCTTCGTTCAATGGTTCGAGTGTTTAAAAAATGAATTCCGAAATTAATTCTGTGCAGTACATTATTCATAATAACATTAGTTTTGATGAAAAGATTTTAATTAAGAATAACGGCAGGCCAATGCCAATATTAAATATAGACTGTTCTTCTTCGAATAAATCACGTACCTACAATAGACATTTTAATAAAAACATTTATGATAAATATAAGTGAATGTGCGGGTGTGAAGTGACTGACAAATTATTTTGTTTCTTTTGTTTGCTTTAAAAGGAAGAATCTTCTACATGGATTAAAGGTGTTTTTTCTGATTTAAAACATTTATCAAAAAGAGCTAAGAAGCATGAGCTATCATTAAATCATTTAAATGCAGCATTGGACTACAATGTGTTGGGAAAAATAGATATTCGGGAGTAATTAAGTAGTGCGTATGTTCAACAAAAACAAAATCACAACGAAAACGTTGACAACAACAGATACATTTTTATGTCGCTTAATAATGTGTATTAAATTCTGTGAGGCTTTTGAATTAGCTTTACGTGGACATGATGAGAGGGTTACCTCTGATAATCGTGGTGTATACTTAGGTTTAATTGATTTTGCAGCTGAGCTAGACTCTGCTCTTGCATTTCATTTTAAAGAATCAAATGTATTTAAAGGTACCTCCAAAACCGTCCAGAACCAACTTTTGGATTCAATGTTTCAAGTTTATCAAACTGAAGTAAAGACTCAGATAAATTCAACAAATTTTATTGCATTCGAAACTGATGAAACTACTGATTTTTACAATCAACAACAAATGGTAATTATCATTAGATACGTTTTTGGTGGTCAAATTTGTGAACGATTTTGGTATTTTATCAAACCATCTGGATATACAGCACAAATTTTTATCCAAAGTTATATTAGAACTTCAAACTAAATTAAATATTCCATCACACAAATTAATTGCACAAAGTTATGATGGTGCAGCCGTTATGAGTGGAAAAAATANAATTAAATATTCCATCACACAAATTAATTGCACAAAGTTATGATGGTGCAGCCGTTATGAGTGGAAAAAATAATGGTGTTCAATCATTAACAAAACAAATATATCCAAATGGCTATTTTTTACATTGCTATGCACATCAATTTAACCTAATTATGGAACGAGGAGCGCAATATAACAAAAAAGTGAAGATCTTTTTCGCTAATTTACAGGCGTTCTCTTCATTTTTTTTGCCGTTCACCTAAAAGAACAGCATTCCTTGACGAAATTGTTAAGAAAAGGTTACCACGAGTGGTTCCAACTCGTTGGAATTTTAAAAGCAGAACAGTCACTACTTTATTTGACTACAAAGACTCATTTAAGGAATGCTTAGTAAAAAATCATAGACGCTGATGAAGTAGATTCGAAAACACTAAATGAAGCAAGTGGCCTACTGAACCACTTAAATAGTTCATAATTCATGTATTGACTGAAACAATTTCATTTAATTACACCACACGTGGACATTGTTTTAAATCAAACTCAAGTGTATGGTATTGATAGCTTATATTTGGAGAAAGCTATAGAACAATTTGAGATAAAAATTTAAAAAAATTAGAAATGATAACGACGAGGTTGAAGTACCCGAGGAAAAAAGAAAGAAAACTTCATCCACCGGTGGAGATAGTAGAAATACTGCTGCAAAAGAAGTTTGTGACCCTTTTCTAACCCAAATTAAGGATAGATTTAAAAGTCACCTAAGTGCAGCAAAATTATTCAATTTTTTTTTTTACT
>CABFWO010009096.1:0-13790 GCA_902155825.1 Timema genevievae | reverse complement strand
ACAATGTACATTATTCCGTTCAGAAATCTTACGAGTTTATAGAAAGAGATAGAAAGTCTGTGCGGTGCGCCGTACCATTTATTTATTTATGTATACATCAGGTGAACTTAATTTAACTCCTCCCTCAATATAAGTTGAGTGTCTCTAATTATGAATAGGCTATCCACTCATCTATTTATTGCCCTCCCCATGTTATATATGGTGAGCGTTTTCTCGCCTTGTTATATTTCTGTCCAAGATAGCAGTAGCGTATCGTGACCAACACTCTTAGGAAAGCTTGGAAGTGGCGGCCCCAAGCTTAAAAGGAGAGGTCACGGAATTTTTAAAAAAATTTTATGCTTCAAAAAGTATTTGGCTTTTTTTTTATGATAGTTGTGGTTTGGGCGTCCTTCTGTTCTGTGATTTACATTAGTGTATTATTACTTACTATATACATATAGTTATAAACTTTCATTTGTTAGCTTTCACTGATACACACATCAAAACAAAAGCACCTGATACAATAAACTCCACAAAACTCTAAAGCCCGGTACACATGACACAGCTTCTTGTACAAAAAGTTGTGCAAGAAATTGTACAATATCTTGATCACATGGATTGCATACACATTTTAGCCAGTGACTGTTCACACGACATTTGTGATTGAATACAATATTTGGAAAAAAAAATAGCTTTTTGCCCTTTTTATGGAAATATAATTATTCAATGGTTTGGAAAATATTGGTATTTAATGTAAATAATTTCTTAATCATTCCTAAATATTATGAACTGTAACTGTCTAGCAGACGAAGTTTTCGTATTTACAACTCAAAAGTTGTACAAGAAAAATGGGCATATAGGACTTGATTATTTCCCGAAATTGTATACAATAAGCTGTGCAAGGCAGATATTGTACAAGTTTTGGTGTTCACACGACGCCATCTTCAGGCTGCAACTTCTTGTACAACTTTATGTCCAAGAAGTTGTGACGTGTGTACTCGGCTTAAAGATGTGTAGGCACAAAGTCAGTACCTTAACAATATTAATTTCCCCTTTCATGCCATACCATCCCCCTGTGTTTTGAAAGGGGAAGAGAGGGGTAGTGACTTCGGTTCAAGTCGTCACCTTTCGGGCAAGAGAAGTCGTGGTTCGGTTGCTTAAATTTCTACCTGACAGCCGCAGCTTTTCTCCTTCTCACCCCTCTGAAATTTATGACGTCACAAATAAGAACTATACTAGCTAGAGCAATGGGATGAAAGTGACAAGTACTGACTTTCAACCACCATTAGATGGATTAGTGCACTTCCATGTATGGGATTTTTTTTTCAGACCCACTGTTGCTTGAATTACATTTAAATGATTACAGGAGAATATTTTTACAAATATTAAATAAAATAATTACATATCTTGCCCTGACGCGACGCCACTGCAAGGTAGAATTGTGTTTTAGGTTATTTACTGTTTTGCTCAAATCTGTGTTGCAGGTTTTACTCTCCCTTATATTTACTCTTGCCACTGAGCTGTTTGGTAATTTTGCTCCTCTCCTCAATATTCTTCTACCTACTCAGGAGCTATATAGTAGGTTATCTTCATTATGTTACTTCTTACTGTGTAAGTGGCTGAAGCTCATCATATTCAATTTTCCCCTACTGAAGAATTGTACAGTAGTCTACTCCTTGTTCCACTAATTTTATGCTAAAGCCAAAACAGTGTTTTCTCAATATCAATTAATTATAAAATAGTAATCGTGCTTGTCTACTGAGCTAAGGGTCCCGGGATTGATTCCTGGTATGGCTGAAAAATGTATCATTGGTGCAATGTGGGATTCACCTTTCACAGTGATGAATTGATGTATGGGGGCTGGATGTTGTGTCTGTTCTATATTTAAGTTAATTCATAAGTCGTGTGCTGATATAATCAGTCGATTCATAAAGTGCACGTTAAATATCTCAAATAGATGAAAATCAGGGTTTAGTGGAGGGGGAGCGCGTGAGAACGCCGTTCCGGCACTGCTTTTCATGGGAAAATATTCAAAATAATTATTCTATTAGTAAATTTTTATACCATGCAATTCTAAGTTAACTAATTGATTTTATATCAATAGTGTGTTAAAACTTTTTTTCATAATATGAATCAATAAATTCTGATGAAATCTACTGTGCTCTATGAAATTTCTTGGAATTTTAGGGTGAAGTGCGCTAAGTAAGTTTCTGCCTTAGTAACCATTAAAAAATGCTCCAAATAACTTCTAGAGGCATTTGTGTTTGTGGAATTTTTGCGCCTACGGTGGTTGTGGAGCTGTGTCCCCTCTAACAACCCCCCTTCAACTTTGGGTTGGCTAAGTTTACGGTCTTGCGTTTGGCACTGCAAAATTTACGACTACATGACTGATGAAAATGAAAAATAGTTTTTAAGGCTTTATATAATGTTAGCTCACATGCTATTTTTTATCAACTTCGCATGGCTCTACGAGTTCTGTGACACAGGTAGTCAGTTTATAAAATTTGATACAGTAAAATACCCGTTCACTCAATTATTAAGCTATATTAATAGGGCGGGCCTCACTAATGGACAAGATTACAAAGGTTTCAATTTAATTTAGCTTGGTTTGCTGCTGGTTGGAAATTGAAGGTTCCGAACTCATATTGGAAGCAGTGAGGTAGTTTACTTATAATTGGTTTCCCACCCTCCCTCCACGAAAATAAGGTAAATTTCCTATTGCATGTATATTCCTCGTTCCTGTATTAGTTTAAATATTCTGTTAACACGTAAAGGGTTGTAAGACATGATATTAACAATATTTTGTTCCTGAAACTATAATAATATAGCGCTACTGGGCTACGAATGACGTAGCCCAGACGCGTAAAGATTAGCCAGTACTAATGTACTGTTACCCAGGGGACGATCGAATGTACTAATCATACATCCTTTCCGTGGAGACTCTTCCGTGTCCCGATGAGAGGAGATGATGGTTATAGTGAATATGAGGGTGTGGAATCAGTAAAAATATTTTAACCTAACTTAAAAATAACCAAGCAGACCCTGTCGACCATTGGGTTGATACCCCTTTCAGTAAAATACCCAAGGTACCAAAATGGGAAACGAACCAGGGACCCCTAGGCTCACAGTCAGGTGCACTTGACCACTATACTACGGGGCTGGTTGTCGATATACTAAGTTTATTAATTATTCGTTATTTTTATGAATATATAAATTTTGCATTTGTCAATGATGATTGTACCTATACATCAAAAAATGGTTCAAATTTCGGGTTTGGGCAAAGTTGAATTTCTCTTGCATGGCAACATATTATTACACCGTATTAAAATAACTACTAATTTTAAATTTCTCTAGATGACAGAGTCCATCTCTTGGGTCGGCTACAAGGGGCTCAGAGTGTCGCTGGAGACTGTAAGCATTCAGAGAGCAAGAGAATTTAAGGAATTGTATCACGCTATCTGCAGGGAGGATGTTTCTTTGGAGGAACGTATTGAGCTGCTGGTTACTTTGAAATATGCTGTGAGTTAAACACACGTTCAACCCACTACAGGTAGTAGGACATGGAATTAACATTGTGTAACATGGTTTAATTTCAACCACTCACTAGTGACACACAGTATATTTAAACCAATGAGCCAAAACAGTTTAAAACTAGCGAAAAGGTATATAGTTGGTTAATGTCAATATAACTAGCATATATATTTTTAAATATTTAAAGTAATAAGTTAGCCTCTTTTTCTTAACAGGGTGTAGGCTTACAATTAACAGCATATAACTTCTGATAGATAAAACACAACCTTTGTTTAATTTAGAAACTGCACCGGAGGTTTATTTTCTTTAAACCCCGGGTACGTAAACAGGGAATACATTCAATATATAAAACAAGTAAAAGCAAAGATATTGATGGAGATAAACAAATAGGCTTTAATGAGATCAGTTATATCAACACATACATTAAAAATAATACAAGCACTATCCAGTTAGTGAAGTTTTAGGGCCAGTTTCATAGTCAGATTTAGTACGCCTCAAGTGCGGCGCTATACTAAATACAAGACGTCACCTACCTGAAATTTTACCTGAAATTGAATGGAATGGGCTAGTTTCATATGCGAAACTGGCCCATTCCATTTTGGTCTAGGTAGGTGTCGTCCTGTATTTAATATCGACTCGTACTTTAGGCGTACTAAATCTGACTATGAAACTGGCCCTTAGGCTAAATATAGATCCCTAAACTTGATAACTTCTAAGCGAGCTATCAAGTGTTCCTACTCTATAGATCTCAAGGCGGCAAGCGCCAACATTAGTACAACACAGGCAAATCCCTGGTTATGCTTGGTATGGGTAGTCCCCCCATTAGAAACACAAATGCCGCATTAGTCAATAAACAATTACACTTACAAGAATACCCTACACAATAAGTCAACCAGTTAACTTGGTAAAACAAACTAGCAGACTTCCTATCGAGGAGGAAGACTACCCTATCTAGTAAGGCTAGCTTAATTCATTTCCCTTCAGTTACAATAGTTGTGAGCTACACAGTGTTTATTCCGGCTATACATATTCCGGCTAAACTGTAGACATAAGTTTCAATCCAGGGTTCTAAGCCAAGCACATAATGACCCGGTGAACAACCCATTGGTTTGAGCCAGACTCAAGGTGATCAAACCAGAGACGGTCGATTATCAAACCCAGAAGGGGGCGACACGTCCTCTCTAAGGGACGATATCAAAATATGTAGCAAACGCGAGCCATGCCTGAAGGGCAAGGGACCCACAAGTTGAACAACAATCATTAAATATATCTACAAACGCGAGCCATGCCTGGAGGGCAAAGAGATCCACAAGTTGAACAACAATCATTAAATAGCTCTACAAACGCGAGCCGTGCCTGACGGGCAAAGAGATCCACAAGTTGAACAACAATCATTAAATAGCTCTACAAATGTGAGCCGTGCCTGAAGGGCAAAGGATCCACAAGTTGAACAACAATCATTAAATAGATCTACAAACGTGAGCCGTGCCTGAAGGGCAAAGGGTCCACAGATTGAACAACAATCATTAAGGTAAACAACAATCACGGCGAGAAGCGCCACCAGTAACTCTAAGAGAGCCAACCAACACCTAATAAGGCACACTGATAGGCCTGGAACAACCTAAACAGCCCCTTTTGTCTGAAGGCACTGCTGACTACGACATGGTCGTGCATGCCAGGGAGTGGGACACACTACTACCTAAACTGTAGGTCTGATGAACCCAGCATATATCAGTGACATAGAACGTCAACAATGGCTAGCACTGCGAGCCAGGAAGTTTAAGACCAAACTACATTTACATGAAATACATATAGGTTATTAATGATCTCTTGAATAGGTAAATTAAATTACTCCTAAAACCTAACCATGGCCATTACAGCTATCTACTCCCTATCAATATTTGATTATAACGCTGTGGCAGCCTTCTTCCCCTATCAGGCCAGTCCTTTGGTACCATCGTTCCTTCCTCGTAAATATGTCTTGATCGAAGATACGTGTGACGTGTTGTATCCTGGGATAAAGATGTAGTAATAATATTGTTCTTGTCCTGCAAGCCACGGTGTCTTATAATACCAGAGCTCGGCGCAACATAGTAGAGTAGTGGTGGGGGAGATGACGTCCCATGAAGCTTACTTTGGCACGTGAGCCATAACCAGCAAAAACAGCGCGCAGCGCCCCACCCAGCTCTTCAGTCAGATGAACCAAAAGCTCGGCCCGGTGAGGTGCGGCGTCGCTGACCGGGAGAATAGCAGGGCGCGTCTAACGGAGCTCATGTTCAGCGAAGTTGTTGTTGTTGTGGTAAGGTATGTAACACAGACATGTATAGTTAAGAGCATATTTTCAGCAATCCATGTACATTTTATTTCAAGACCGTTATTTGTGGCAGGTGCTTTGGGTTGTACTGGACTTGGCTAGTAAGCCCACTACAAAACAACTTAATTTTGTTTACATTTATAATTTTATATAGGCTTACTTCAATTAATATCCAAAGGTCCTCATTTTTGTGTTACGCGTTCATTTGAACTATCATTATTTTTACTGGTTTAATTTTGTACTGATAAATTGAGATGAAAATAAAACTCATTAAATAATAAATAATCAACAATAGGTAGAGTGAGTGTGTGATGAATGTTAAAATAATTAAAGCTAAAATCAGTGCAATTATATGTTCAATTTGGAACATAATAAGGTACCTCAAATAGCTTCAACTAAAAGCAAACATACAGTCATGATGCAGTCACTGCAGCCGGGGTACTTCTAAATATGACAATTTCAAAAAAAATGATTCATGCTGTGAGGAATGCATCAGGAATATAGAAAGAAGCGCTTGAAAAGAAAAAAAATATTGAAGTTGACTTAGGTCAAAAAATAAAAACAGCATCTGAAGAAATAAGAAAATTAGAAGTGAAAATAAGAACAGTTTTGCAGAAAGCAAAGGAAGAGGCAGAAGTGTTATAACATGAAATGCAAAAATTAAAAAAGTTTTATGGTTGAATGAATTTTAACTTTTGTCTACATTCTAAAAAAATAATCTGTTTTGGGGTTTTATCATCTTAATTTTTAATAATGTTAAGTAACTGTAATTATCTTTAGTTCCTAGTAATTTTTATCAACATACTATTTGTTGGTTATTTTTCATTTAAGATTCTGTATCTTTATTACTATATATTTATTAAACAAATTCATTATCAAAAATATAACTTGTGGAAAGTATCGACTGTCAAGGGGTGGTGGGTATAATAGTTAGGGCCGGTTGCTCAAACATTATATTGATTCTTCAATCACCGGATTGTCAATCAGCTTAATCAGAGATAAAGAAAAATTTGGGTTGCAACAAAGTTAACTAGAGATCAAAAACTCCGATCACCTGACCACAGATTTGACCGGAGAATCAAATAAAACTAACATGGCAACCTTGTAAAAAGTTATATTTTCGAACAGCTGACTGTTGTAACATAGCCTAAAAGTATACACCAGATTGGCTTTGTGAATATCTTTATTTTCTTTATTTGTTTAATTAATACATGTAAATTTGTTTTAAATTATTAATAGACGTTTGTATTAATTTATTACTATAGTTAGGTTATAAAATGGGCTTTTAAAGTATTTATATTATTTCAAAATAACATAATGAGTGAAAAGAAATCCCGAAGTCCCAACTTTAATTTATCTAAAGCTCATCTCAAATTCTCTATCGCTATATTTAAATAAAAGTTCATATCTTTCTCGTAGTTGTCTTGGAACTTGAACATTTTCTATAACCTCGCTATATAAATTAAAAACTTCTTCATCTGAAGACTCCATACTTCACATTTATGAATCAAACTCACATTAAAAATAAAATGAATTATATATAAATATACTTATTAAATATTACTTAATAAATAAAGATTATAAAGTACAAATTATATTTATCAAGAACATAACAGTTACAGGTTATGTTAACCATCAACACACTGATCGGGGAATCAAACAGTTGATGGGAGAAAATTGGCTGGTTAACTTGACTAGAGATTTGATCGAAAATCACGTCCTAATCGTTAATGGTGCAACTGAAAATGAGGTTTGGGACACTGATTGGAGATCAACATACATCTGATCTCTGATCAAGCCACTGATTGTTGTTTGTGCAACCGGCCCTTAGTTTTTGTGGTAGAGTAAACTCCCTGGCTGTAATCATTCTTTGAAGTTGCGCCACCAAGGCTGATTACTTGTACTCCTAAAGTTCTACGATTGAGGTGAAATGACCTACCAATTTTGCCAGGAGAGGTATTTTCACATACCTTCCAGGGTTCTTTTACATGCCACATGGAACCAACGACTTTACTTCCCCTCCGAAGGATGTTGAGCTATGATTTATTCTCGCTCAAAAAAAAGCCTTGGGCCTCTGTTGGGTTCGAACCCACAATCATCGGGTCCTGAGGTAAGCACTTTATCTCAATGGTGGTATAGGTCATTCATAAATTTAATGTGTTTGTGTGTGTATATGCACGTGTATTAAAGATGGATCGGATCCACCCTTTTTCAAATCTGAAACTTCATTTTGCCATCAAATCCCCAATTAAAATTTGAATTTTAGAAAATATTGTAAGCATAAGTGTTTAACTTTCCCAATAACTAGGGTTTTTTTCTTTACTTCTGATTTTGTTAACATTAAATGGTAAATTAATGAGCTGGAGTTTGGTTGTTAGGTTATTCCTATCATTATTTTGGTTTTAACCACATGAAACTATTTAACTATTTTAGTACCTTTAAAATATAACTCAAACTTAGTACTTATTTTAAAAAATGATTATGATTTGAGTCTTGAATCCACGACTATTCCTTTTAGTATATACTAGTATACTTTTGGTATATACTAGAATATATGCGTCAATACACTTGATTCTTGATGTAAAAATGTTTAACTAACTTTCTATCATTTTATGATTTTGAAAAGGGATTGTTTGTGTCTGAGTACCTTTCATATATACCGGATTTCTTAAAAAAAATATTCTGGAAATACTGGAAATATACTGGAATTTCAAAACTATAGTCAGGTAGACACCCTGATACTTCTTCATACAAGCTAATAATAATAAAATAAATACTATTCATTATAACATTATTATTATTTTTACTGTACTTTTGATATCAAGTGCCCTTTACATTTTGATCCATCACAAATAGATGATATGTTTCCAGCTGAAGAGATACACTTCTAGCACAGTTGATGAAATTACCAGACTTTTAAATCGAGAATGTGAGTTTCTGGTGCGAGGCTTGAGGTTTCACCATATCGACATATTACATAAAAGAATAATAAGCCTCTTACTCGAGTTCATGAAGGACCTTCAATCAAGTGCAAATGTAGCTACAAGATGTTTTGAGGTAGGTACAAGGTACCAAACATAGTTAATGGCCATGTTATATCCTTACGTGAAAGGTTATTTGTAAATATTTAGACATAGAATTTTCGTCATGCAGCATGAATGCTAGAACCACGTTCAAGGTATTTATTGGCAAAGTTATTGGGCGAGGCCAGGAAGACCTAAACGCTGAAGGAAGGATAACATTAGAATATACCTGATATAAAGAGGCTGTAGAACAAGCTCAAAAATAGGGATAGGCTGAAATGAAGAGGACTGGATAGAACTTGCTCAAGATAGGGATAGGTGGCGTCAGAGCGCTGGAACAGTTTTTATTCAGGGGTGGAGGAGGGGTGCTAAAATGACATGTACAGGTTGTTAGGTTTAGTAAAATACATAGGGGAAGGTGCAGCAGGGGTACTGAAATGAGGTAATGTTTAGGTTAAGTTAGGTGGAGTAAAAATACATGGGTGAAGAGGGAGGGAGTACAATTTAAATATAAAAAATACAGTAACTCTATCGGATTTATTAGTTTGAAAAAAAAAGAAATTCAATTGATAGTACAGTATGACAAGATAATAAGATGTGATATAACAATGCAATCTGTAGATTTTATTATCACTGCACACACAAAAGAGAGAATCAATGTATCGATTACAGATATAAAAGTCAAAATCACTTTTTAAAGTACTTGACATATGAAATTATTAGTGTTAATACATTCATTCATTATTTTCCCTGAATCAATACTATCAACTAAATCTGGTTAAGTGTTAATAACACGCATATTATTTGAATGTTTTTGTGCCATGGCTGTTTGGAGGTTTTTTTAATCTAATTAGCATTAAAAATAGTCACTCAGCTGCTGCAAATGTAGCTGGGACCACCAATTATAATCTTAGGTGGATACGTATCTCAGGAAATAATTTCTTCATTTCAGGTTAAATTTCTATTCTTCAGAAAAATAAATAGATTTATTGACAGTCATGCGAAACATTAATCAGATATATTATCTATTAGCACTACGTCTTACTACCCGTTCGGGTTATACGCCACTCAGATATATTATTATTATTATTATTATTAGCACTGCGTCTTACTACTCGTTCGGGTTATACGCCACTCAGTTATATTATTATTATTATTATTATTATTATTATTATTATTATTATTATTATTATTATTATTATATTATTAGCACCGCGTCTTACTACTCGTTGGGTTGTACCACATCTTGTCAGAGGTGAAGGAAGGATTTGGCAATCAGATAAATCTGTGCTGGGACAGAGGATTGAACCCCGGCCCCCCAGCACAGAAGTCTGACACCTCATTCAGATATAGATTTAGGACAAAATTGATAATAATTTATTTTTAATTACTACCATTTTCGAAATATTTCTAGCTCTCAAAAACCATTCACTAGCAAACTACCCTCAGTTTGAGAGTGATGTTAAAAAAAATCCTGAGGTATGAACCTAAATGCCAAATTTGAACAATATCCACTAAAAAATTTTGGCTGTAGCCTCAGGAACAGCCCAGCTATTGGGCCAGAGAATTTTAAGAACAACCTTTTTCGATTCGGGTAAGGCCTACACATAAAATGTCAAAACACATCATTATCTCAAGGTTAAAAATATTCAGTTACAATACTTTCTCTTTACAAGGGAAAGTGAAACTCAAGTACACAATTAGGATATAAAAACTATTATACCCTTATTTCAATATTGCCAATATCTAAGGTTTACTCGTATGAAGATATGATAATATGGCTTACACACCCTTACACACATTTCCCTATAGGCTAACAATACAGCCGTTAGAGCTAGAGAAAATGTAATAGAAATTATCACTATATCTGGCAAAATAGAATACAGCCCACAAAATATTTATAGCAAAAAATAATAACTAAAGTAAATTAAATCTCAACTACACAATGATATTTAAATAAATTAACAACAATACCCGTAGGTTCAAAATATGCAGGTACCTATTTCAACCTGGACGGAAAAACGTTGTTGTTAAAACGTTTTGTGTTTCAGATACTTTGTAGCAATTTTAAAAACATTTTTATGGTTTTTAATTTTTTAAGTACGAAAGTTAATAACGTACTATTATATATTTGTGGGAAATTGTTTTGCTTTCCTTCTAATTCCATTTGTTTTTCTTAAAATAGAAACCAATTATTGAACATTAGCAGTTTTATTATTTTGCTCTCAATGTTTTCAATTAATCTTCACCTAAACAAATGAGTTCCGAGACTCCAAAATCAGTTTTAACAACACTATTTTAAGCATAAACAATATTAAAGCGTTTTAACATAGAAAATAATGTATAGTAACGGAAAAAATCAAATACGCGGTGTCTACAAGTATGAACAAATTACGTGAGCTAATAGAACAAGATACTCAATACACATAATATCATGAAAAGGTTATTGTATAGCATGGGCACCGTGCACGAACTATAGGCTATTGGTAAAGTGGAGGACAAACGTAATTGATTATTGATTTAAGCTTACTTGTGTAAATTGCTCGCAAAATAGTTCATTCACAAAACTTAAGGTTGGGACCGAGAATGTTTTTACAATTTGGTTTTCCATTGCTTTACATAAACTTTTATCTAACCCCAACAAGACTTTTAATATATTTTGATGTTTTGTTATGTCTAATAAAATATCAGAAATGTGAATTTTCAATAAAGGATGAGTCTAATCAATCACATTAAATGTTACTGGTAGCGAGAATCAAAAGTATTATTGCTAAACAATTTGTCCAAAAACCTTTCCCCACCTCTAAGAAAACACAAGGGTGGAGGGGGTGGATACACCAGTCCCCCCAGTTCCGGCGCCTATGGGTGGTGTACATATTAAGTAGGGTAAGGAACTCTCGAGTTCCTAATACCATAGGGCATAGAGTAAATAAATAAGTAGAAAATGGCCAATTCTTACTCATCAATAAAGCTTTAACACTAGAAAACATTCTTAAGCAGGCCTACTTATATGTCTTAGAGTAACTTTGAATTAGGTATAGATATTAATTTCAAGAGCAAATACAGTTAATTAAAATACGTATATCTTTTTATTAAACTAAATATTAGTTAAAAAAATATTATTTTAGTCATTAAAAATAAGTATTTTAAAAGATTTATGTTAACAAATCCATTGTGTTTTTGTTACAAGTTGCTCTTATTTAAACGTTAATACTTTTTATACTTCTTACTAAATATGGTACCTCATATACTTGATGTAAAACCAATAAATAATCTGTAACATATAGGGATTTGGTCAAATTTTGATTAAAAACTATCACTCACCGTTGATTGTGAAATTGTCTCTAAATAGGCACAGAACATTTATGTTGAACTGATGTTTCTGAATTTACATAATGGAACAAATCAAACAAAAATAACCTTTGGCAACGTAAAATAGTTTTATTAACTATGCTTGTAAAACTAAAGTTCCCTAAATCGTTTGATATTTATTTTTTATTTTAAAGAGTGACAACGTCATATTCTGCGAGAGATGCCATACTCTGAAACCGTTCACTGAATTCCTTTTACACAACTGCATGAATACTGTGAAGAGCTGTGGTCAATGCTTCTACTTGGACAACATTGCTTCCCCCAGGATTGACTTTAGCCCTTTCAAACACATCGCCATGATTCTACAAAGAGAAGAGCAGAAACAGGCTTCCTACTCCTCGGTCGCTTTCATCATGCAGGTGATCAAAACTCAGGGGGAGGATGGTGTTTGGGGGCTCAACCATCCCCCCTCCCGAAAGTTGACAGTACAAAATTAATACTTCCTTATTTACAGTTTAAACAAAACAAGGAAATATGAGTATATAGGTTTTCTAATGTTTAAGGGTGTATGGCCCAAAATTAATAATATAATAATTATATATATAATTAGTAGGTCTTCTTAAACCAAACTTGGATCAGTGTATTAAATATAGATTAAATGTATATTTTAAGCACAGTGTTTACTCAAAGTTTGAAATTTTGGCATCTAATGCAATAATTTTTATAAAAACCAAATGATGCAACAATTTCATAATTGGAATGTTAGAAGTACTTGAGGAGGTTTATTAATTGAAATAATTATTATTTCAATGAACATTCAATTAATTGCGTAAAAATTTGCCAAATAAATGCAATATTTAATTAATTATTTTGTATACTTAAACATGTGTAATAAATGGAGGAAGTAAATCAATTAATAACGACATCTTTTAAGTTTATAATTGTACTTCATTCACATTAATATTCAATCTGAAACTCATGAAAACTGATACGAGTTGAGATGCTTCATATTTTACCCCCGGATTTTGAAAATATATCTGATACAATCCCGCAGTAGCCGAAACAGAACAGACTGGTCAGAGTAGAGCAGACAACTCATTCATCCCTTCTCACTCCAAGTCACTAGCTGTCTGTCCTTGAAACGATAAATATGTTGACAGTAGTTTTGGCATGTTTGTAAAGCTTATCTCCCTGATACATCACCATCTCTCTTTAGGGATTGTCACCTGTCTCCCCACTGTTTTCAAGTCAGTGTAGCAAGTGCTACTATTAATGAAAGGATTTTTTTCAGTGTGGCTGAGTGTAGTTGCATTTAATGTCTTTAGGGATGTGTGAAGTGTAATAATAGTGGAAAAACAATTTTTATTATTTAAAAATATTGTCCCACAAAAAGTTTAAAGATGGCAGAAGAGATGTAAAGGGCAAAAGGCATTAGCATTCCAAGGCAATGAAACGCTTTTACGAAGAATTTCGGAAAGCCAAAACCGCTAATAAGTTGGTGAAATGACTTCAAACCTTGTTCTCCATCCCTTTTACTCGGGGGTAACTGGTTGATGTAGTTGATGTCCCGACGGCGGTGACGTCGTGGTCAGACACGCGTGGGTAGGGAAAAGGTCGGCGAGTGTGTTCCG
>CABFWO010009095.1:0-13799 GCA_902155825.1 Timema genevievae | reverse complement strand
CGTCGCCTACGCCACCGGCCACCGCGTCGCTTACAGCGTAGCCCCTGTCGAGCAGCATGGTTACAAGATCGCCTACTAGATGACGACACCTTCATACCTTCCCACCACCCTTCTTCGCTTTTAATATTATTATTATTATTATTATTGTATTAATGTGAAATAAAGTCGAACCTCTCATCTGCGTATACAGGTCTATTAATTTTTAACAATTGAGTTCTCCAATCAAACCTAACACGTCAAATTTAAAATGGCTACTTAAGATTATAACGGTGATGATACAAGATGAAAATAGGTATAATTAAAATATTAAATAGTTATTGATATGGTTTAGACAAACTTTTCCAAATATATTTACAAATCTAATCATTTAATGGAAATCTTAAATTAAATTGAATCTTCACTTATTTCAAGTCAATAAAAAATATATTTTTATAACTTTAATTCGGTGTTATACGAATTAATAAAAGAACAATTGAAGTCCGAATTGTGAGTTATACATTCAAATAACTACCGCGAAACAAGAATTCACTATCAGTATTAATAAGTTATAATATTAAAAACCATTATAAATAAGTTTGGTAAGGCTCGTAAAGGAAAATTTAATTTATAATTACGAACACAAGATTTTCTAACAGCACTTAAAATTGATTCATTCAACAAAATGTACCACTGAAATGGACACATTTCTATGTTTATTATAGTTTTTAGATTTTAAAATAAATAAGATCAGAAGTAATTAAACTAAAAATAATTAATATTGTATTTAAATGTAACGTCGACTAAAACAATGTAGGTACCGTATTTGGAACATAATGTTAACAATATAACAAACTACCCGCCTCAGTGGTCACATGGTCTAGGGTGTCACTGTCGCTCTATGTTAGACTGTTGGTGACGGAGAGGTCAAGGCTCCCAGTCACGTGGTGTGGACTGTAGAGCAGTGGTTCTCAAATCCTCCTTTACCACGGACCACTAGGTGTGGACTGTCACCCTAACATGGACCACATACCTCAGCACCTCTTCCAGTCAAGTACCAACATTTAGGAATAATGATTTAACAGCTCATTAAAAAGCATTATCTTCATAAAAACTTGATATTAAAGTTATTTCATTGTAGAAAAGTTAAACATAAATTAATAAAAAGTACTGTTTTTTTTAATCATATTTTAAAACACAAAAGAAAATGGTAAATCACTAATCAACATAAAAAAACATCTTTAAATATATATGCGTCGATAAGAAAATAATACAAGATAATGAACAAACATTAATAAGTGAATTTAAAAAAAAACCTCTTAGACCTTTTTAAGACCGAGGACAAGAAACAGTATCAGTATAATTATATTAAGAATTAAAATGGTACCAAGACATTCCAAGAAAGTAAATAAACGAATACATTTTTGAGAATCAAATATCCAAAGCTATTATTTATGCTTTTAGTGAGGATTACTCCCTCAAGATATATTCTGAAAATTGAAAAATGACACCTGGACACGGGAATCGAACCCGGGACCTTTGGCACCACACCCAGGACCGCACGTCCATCATAGGCTCTGTCTTAAAATGAGTGAAGAATGACCCTGGGCACGGGACGAATCCTGTATACCTCAGTGGTTAGAATTGGCGTACTAAGCCAAAGGTCCCGGGTTCGATTCCCGTGTCCAGGTCTCATTTTTCAATTTTCAGAATAGAATACATTCTTACTATCCATTTCACTGTGATTAAATGTATTATAAATACAGATTTTCCATAGAAAATTTGAGGACGACCTAGCCACGGACCACCAGTGGTCCGCAGACCACGGTTAGAGAACCACTGCCGTAGAGTGTCACTGTCCACATCTGGTAGCATTTCTTTTGTAACTGTTTCATATGTTTCGAAATGATTTCGTGAATAACTTTATGAAAATTGTGTTAAATATCATTCCAAAAATTATTCAACATAAAGACGAATTCTAATTCTTACTTCCTATTTGCTATATTATTTGCTTCTCTTCTAGTGTCTCTTTTTTGGATACTGGCCTTCAGCTATACCATCAAATGCTACTAAAATCTTAGGATAAAATTTCAATATTGTTGCTGTAGCCATAGCATGTGACTCTTATCTGGTGTCAGAAAGGGATTTTAAGACAATTTCATTTCCAATATAACTTTCAAGGATTTTTCACCGGCTGGTTGATGCTGGGGAAAAAATTATACAGCAACTGCACTCTCGAGAAGAAATTAATTGCCTCTTGGTAGCAGTCCACAGCCCTTCAGCCTATTAGATTTAATGAGTGGGCTTCACAGGGTACATAAATAGCATCATTGTTTCAAGATTTATTTTCGGTATCCCCTTATAAAGCCCAGACATGTTAGCATTGTTATTTTAATATTGACCTCTACATTTCGAGAAGTATAGCCTATAATCTTCGCGAAATTAATGTAAAACCCGATTTGCCATTTCTTCGCTGTCTGGCTTTTCATCTCTAAAAAAGTTAAAAATTGTGCATTAAGTTGCTCATTCATTAAGTATATCTAACTACAACACTTAACTGGTTGTGAAAGATTTGGTGTTGAATCCACTGATATACTAAAATAGGACAAAATGGGTACTAAAAAATCGATCGTTGCATGGAATTCTTTTGCTAAAAAAGTCTTAAATTTTTTTCTATGTGTATTTTTGTGATGCCATTTTCTCCTGAAACCCTAAGCACGAGCTTAGTTTGTTTGGTGGTTAATCTGACCCTGACTATATACTGGAGTATCACTGTCACTGTATACTGAAGTGTCACTGTCGCTATGTACTGAAGTGTCACTGTCACTATATACAGAGTAATGGTGACAAAGATGTCAGAATTCAATTCCCGGCTGCATGCACAGAAATGGTTTATTGTTCAAAGGTTTCCCCAATCTCCCTCCACGCAAATAGGGGTAACTTCATTCAAACCATCCTATATCCCACTGGCCTCATAGATTAAAACAATGAATAGTTTTTTATTAAATGAAAAATAATCTAATCTTTAAGACTTTACTTTCTGTAATCGTACCTTGTAACGATAGACGAGATTAAATTTACAATAAAACAATTAACAAATTATTTTTAACAATTTTGTCCACGTCACGATAACTAGTCGATATCAGCTTGGACTGGTTTCATTCACGATCATTAGTCGGTATCAGCTTGGACTGTTTTCACTCACGATAATTAGTTGGTATCAGCTTGGACTGGTTTCAATCACGATCATTAGTCGGTATAAGCTTGAACTGGTTTCAATCACGATAACTAGTCGATATCAGCTTGGACTGTTTACATTCAAGATATCTAGTCGGTATCAGCTTGGACTGGTTTCAATCACGATACTTAGTCGGTATCAGCTTGGAATGGTTTCAATCACAATAATTAGTTGGAATCAGCTTGGACTGGTTTCATACACGATAATTAGTCGGTATAAGCTTGGACTGGCTTCATTTACGTTCATTAGTCGGTATAAGCTTGGACTGGTTTCAATCACAATAATTAGTTGGTTTCAGCTTGGACTGGTTTCATTCACGATAATTTTTCGGTATAAGCTTGGGCTGGTTTCAATCACGATAATTAGTCGGTATCAGCTTGGACTAGTTTAATTCACAAAAATTAGTCGGTATCAGCTTGGACTGTTTTCACTCACGATAGTTAGTCGGTATAAGCTTGGACTGGCTTCATTTACATTCATTAGTCGGTATAAGCTTGGACTGGTTTCAATCACGATAATTAGTTGATATCAGCTTGGACTGGTTTCAATCACTATAATTAGTCGGTATTAGCTTGGACTAGTTTAATTCACAATAATTAGTCGGTATCCGCTTGGACTGGTTTCATTCACGATCATTAGTCGGTATAAGCTTGGACTGGTTTCATTCACGATCATTAGTTGATATCAGCTTGGAGTGTATTTAATCACGATAATTAGTCGGTATAAGCTTGGACTGTTTTAATTCACGATAACTAGTCGGTATCAACTTGGACTAGTTTCATTCACAATAATTAGTTGGTAAGAGATTGGAATGATTTCATTCACGATAGGTAGTTGGTATCAGTTGCAACTGGTTTCATTAGTGCCTTGTTTTATATTTAAATGCAGGCAACAAAATTTCAGGTCATCTTATTGTATTCAGATAAACATTTATTATTGCTCTCGTTAAGTGGGGGTCCTAACACAAACAGTGAGCTCAACCAAATGCTTAATGATATGGAAGTTATAATTTAGAGGAAGTGCACCCGGAGTTTCATGAGTCAATAGTGATGAAAACATTAAAAATAAAACCATCTCGGTAAACCCAAAATAGATCCAAATTCCAACCTCCTCGTCGCTGTCACAACCAGAATAGAGGTGTTTCATGATAGTGTCGAATAGAAGTGTCTCATGATAGTGTTTAATAGAGGTCTCTCATGATTGTGATGAATAGAGGTGTCTCATGATTGTGTTGAATAAAGGTGTCTCATGATAGTGTTGACTAGAGGTGTCTCATGATGGTGTTGAATAGAAGTGTTTCATGATAGTGTTGAATAGAGGTCACTCATGATAGTGTTGAATAGAGGTCACTCATGATAGTGTTGAATAGAGATGTTTCATGATAGTGTTGAATAGAGGTGTCTCATGATAGTGTTGAATAGAGGTGTCTCATGATAGTGTTGAATAGAGGTGTCTCATGATTGTGTTGAATATAGGTCACTCATGATAGTGTTAAATAGAAGTGTCTCGTGATAGGGTTGAATATAGGTGTCTCATGATAATGTTGAATAGAGGTGTCTCATGATAGTGTTGGATAGAGGTGTCTCATGATAGTGTTGGATAGAGGTGTCTCATGATAGTGTTGAATAGAGGCGTCTCATGATAGTGTTAAATAGAAGTGTCTCATGATAGTGTTGAATAGAGGTGTCTCATGATAGTGTTGAATAGAGGCATCTAATGATGATGTTTACTAGAGGTGTTTCATGATATTTTTGAATAGAGATGTCTCATGATAGTATTGAATAGAAGTGTCTCATGATAGTGTTTAATAGAAGTGTATCATGATAGTGTTGAATAGAGGTGTCTCATGATAGTGTTGAATAGAGGCGTCTCATGATGATGTTGACTAGAGATGTCTCAATATAGTGTTGAATAGAGGTGTCTCATGATAGTGTTGAATAGAGATGTCTCATGATAGTGTTGAATAGAGGTGTCTCATGATAGTGTTGAATAGAGTCGTCTCATGATGATGTTCACTAGAGGTGTTTCATGATAGTGTTGAATAGAGGTGTCTCATGATAGTGTTGAATAGAGGTTTTTCATGATAGTGTTGAATAGAGATGTCTCATGATAGTTTTTAATAGAGATGTCTCATGATAGTGTTGAATATAGGTGTTTCATGATAGTGTTGAATATAGGTGTCTCATGATAGTGTTGAATATAGGTGTCTCATGATAGTGTTGAATAGGGGTGTCTCATGATAGTGTTGAATAGAGGCATCTCATGATAGTGTTGAATAGAGGCATCTAATGATGATGTTGAATAGAGGTGTTTCATGATAGTGTTGAATAGAGATGTCTCATGAAAGTGTTTAATAGAGATGTCTCATGATGCTGTTGAATATAAGTGTCTCATGATAGTGTTGATTAGAGGTATCTCAAGATAGTGTTTAATAGAGATGTCTCATGATAGTGTTGAATAGAGGTGTCTCATGATAGTGTTGAATAGAGGTGTCTCATGATAGTGTTGAATAGAGGTGTCTAATGATAGTGTTGAATAGAGGCATCTCATAATAGTGTTGAATAGAGGTGTCTCATAATAGTGTTGAATAGATGTGTCTCATGATTGTGTTGAATAGAGGTATCTCACGATAGTGTTTAATATAGGTGTCTCATGATAGTGTTGAATAGAGGTGTCTCATGATAGTGTTGAATAGAGGTGTCTCATGATAGTGTTGAATAGAGGTGTCTCATGATAGTGTTGAATAGAGGTATTTCATGATAGTGTTGAATAGAGGTGTCTCATGATAGTGTTGAATAGAGGCATCTAATGATTATGTTGAATAGAGATGTCTCATGATAGTGTTGAATAGAGGTGTCTTATGATAGAGTTGAATAGAGGCATTTCATGATGTTGAATAGAGGTGTCTCATAATAGTGTTTAATAGAGGTTCCTCATGATAGTGTTTATTAGAGGTGTCTCATGATAGTGTTGAATAGAGGTTTCTCATGATAGTGTTGAATAGAGGCGTCTCATGATAGTGTTGAATAGAGGTGTCTCATGATAGTGTTGAATAGAGGTGTCTCATGATTGTGTTGAATAGAGGTGTCTCATGATAGTGTTGAATAGGAGGTGTCTCATGATTGTGTTGAATAGAGGTGTCTCATGATAGTTTTCAATATTGTTAAATATTACCGCGTCTTATTACACGTTCAAGTTATACTCTTATGCACTAATTACTCTAATGTGCTTGTAATGAAGAAGGTTGAATTAAGAGGAAGTGTACTCGTAGTTGCGTGGGGTAATTTAGAAAACACATTAGAAAAAACCACACTCATTGTACCAGATCCACCCTTCATCAGCAGCCAGCCTATTGAAAGAGTAGCGCCTTAGAACATGTGACAATCGAAGCGAATCTGTAAGGGCTGTCCAGTGTCTTTAAGCTAATGTTAAGGTTGTTCAAAACAGTCTTTACCAACATCAAGAGAATAGATGTATAGAATATTATCGTGAACCTAGAGAGTACCAACAAGGGAATGGCCCGATACAGGATATAAACTCCAGCCTAGTCTAGTTTAAGGTAAGGAAGTGTTTGACAAGGTCACTTTCTGTCGCACTCTATAGTGACGTATGGTGGAGCAAGGATGGTATATATATCAGGGGCAGTACTGCAACCGATACATTGTTCCAACAAGCTCAAGTCAGCCACCACCATGTACAAGCTCGTGAGTTAATTATATCGTCTATCTCGTTAGGTTAAGTTAGTTTAAAACAAAGTCATTTAGTGGTTCTTCTTGTCATGTTAGTATCTACATCACTAAAGTGTCTCGGAGAGAAAAAATATTCGGAGGTTCAATGGCTCTGTGTGTCTTAATCTAAGAGGCCCAGAATCAAATTTCTAATCAATTCTTTTTTTAATCAACTTTAATTATACTTATATGATAATAATTTTAGTAGTTTAAATATCAATGTGTATTATTTATAATTATTGTATAATTTAATACTTTAAAGAAGTGCGTTTGAAAATAAAATTGGTGTTTATATTTAACAGTTTCTTTGGAATTGAAAACTCACACGATTGCCAATTTTTTTTCCTTTTTTAAACTAATTTTAATTCTAGTTGGATTCTAAATTTTTTTTTTTTTACAAATACAGTAATTTTCATATTTTTAATAAATATTTACGGCCTTTTGTTTTAAATTATGACAACTTAATTTTAAAATGTATTCGAGATTTAAATTATTTAAAACACTGGTTTAGACTCAAATCACATTGTAAATAAAACCAATAAAATAAAAAATAAAATAAGCAATTGTTGGACGTCGGTTGAACAATATCTTCAGAGGATATTTTAAAAATACAAAATTATAAAATTAGTATTTTTATTCCTCTATAACTGAAACTAGAAGCTCATGATTAATTATTGTTTTAATTACTGGGAGTATATAGGGGGGCAATATAATTTTTTTAATTCACTAATTAATTAAGTTGAAAATGTTAGTGATATTAAAAGTTATAATTCATCACAGTGCACAATTTAACTTCAAATGTTTGTGATTTATTAAACTCTCAAAACTAATTTTAAAAACCATTTATCAAATATATTTAACACACAATAAATGTTATAGTTTAGTAATCAATATAAATCATAATAATAAATTAAGTATAAATCATTAGGCACTATGACTACCAAGTCTTTCAAGTATTCTTATAACAAATAGTAATACAACTATTCATATGATAAATAATATTAAAATTATCCGTATGATAAATAATATTTCATCTATTGATACAATAAATATTATAACTATTGGAGAGAATGATAGCACAATTAGCAGGTTTTCTTGTTAAGGTGGTAATATGTATTTCTTCAACCTCAGATCACCTTCTTCGCCCTCGTGGCTGTGGCTTCTGCCGCCCCCGGTCTCATCGGCGCTCCAGCCATCTCCCACTACGCCGCCCCCTATCATTAGGCACTATGACTACCAAGTCTTTCAAGTATTCTTATAACAAATAGTAATACAACTATTCATATGATAAATAATATTAAATTTATCCGTATGATAAATCATATTCCATCTATCCATATAATAAATATTATAACTATTGGAGAGAATGATAGCTAGCAGGTTTTCTTGTCAAGGTGGTAATATGTGTTTCTACAATCTTAGATCACCTTCTTCGCCCTCTTGGCTGTGGCTTCTGCCGCCCCCGGTCTTATCGGCGCCCCAGCCATCTCCCACTACGCCGCCCCCGGCCTGATTGGCGCTCCCGCCACCTATACCGCCACCTACGGCGTCGCCGCTCCTGGTCANGTGGTAATATGTGTTTCTACAATCTTAGATCACCTTCTTCGCCCTCGTGGCTGTGGCTTCTGCCGCCCCCGGTCTTATCGGCGCCCCAGCCATCTCCCACTACGCCGCCCCCGGCCTGATTGGCGCTCCCGCCACCTATACCGCCACCTACGGCGTCGCCGCTCCTGGTCACCTGGCCTACGCCGCTGCTCCCGCTAGCTACGGATACGCCGCCTCTCCCTTGGCTTATGCTGCTGCTCCCGCTAGTTATGGCTACGCCGCCGCCCCCGTCGCCTACGCCACTGGCCACCGCGTCGCTTACAGCGTAGCCCCTGTCGAGCAGCATGGTTACAAGATCGCCTACTAGATAACGACACTTTCATACCTTCCCACGACCCTTCTGCGCTTTTAATATTATTATTATTATTATTATTATTGTATTAATGTGAAATAAAGTTGAACCTCTCGTCTGCGTATACAGGTCTATTAATTTTTAACATATGAGTTCTCCAATCAAACCAAACACGTCAAATTTAAAATGGCTACTTAAGATAATAACGGTGATAATACAAGATGAAAATAGGTCTAATTAAAATATTAAATAATTATCGATATTGTTTAGGCAAACTTTTCCAAATATATTTACAAATTTAATAATTTAATAGATATCTTTAATTAAATTGATTCTTCACTCATTTCAAATCAAATAAAAACACATATTTTTACAACTTTAGTTGGGTGTTATACGAATTATCGTCGCCTACGCCACCGGCCACCGCGTCGCTTACAGCGTAGCCCCTGTCGAGCAGCATGGTTACAAGATCGCCTACTAGATGACGATACTTTCATACCTTCCCACCACCCTTCTTCGCTTTTAATATTATTATTATTGTATTAATGTGATATAAAATCGAACCTTCCATTTGTGTAAATGTGTGTTTCTTCTTCTTAAATTATAATAAATTTACATAATTACACATAATTTAAAATGGCTTATTATTCTCATGAACATATTAACACAAAATCAATTCAAAAAAACCTAGGACAAATATTTGAATTCACGCTCGTTATATTGAAAATATATCTACACTACATTGTCATTTACTAAAATCTAGATTTGAATTGAAACATCTTATTATAGTTTCTAACAACCTCAATAATTACTTATTTAATATGGCCTCTTTGTTGGCAACGTCCTAAGAGACATATTATAATTTTTTTTTTAATTTTTAGAAAAATAACTAATCCAAGCGAAAATTTTAATCCTTGTATTTATGGAGATAAAAACGTAATGTTACGTTTAAATCTTTTCTCTTTACTGGGAAAAGTTCTATAGAGTAAGTCCTCACTCGATATTCTAGTAATAGAACTACTCGTCAAAGGCTATCATATCAACCTTACGAGCTTCGGGTGTTTAATTTTAAGCAAAGCATACAATTTTCTTGTTCCCATCACGATGAAAACTTTTAATCGACATCTCACCTAACTCGCTATGTATAAATTAACCCAACAGTTTTATAGGGGTGGAACAGTTTAATTTACTATCAAATTAGCTAAACACAAAGAGAAACTTTTATTCACTGGGTTTCCATGGTTATTTTAAGAGACACTCAACATTCAGCAGAAAAGTTGGAAATTCACTAAGAAAATCAGGTTTTCGTTGGAAGTCACTACTTTTTCCTACGTCCTGTGTTCGTTTGACAAAATTAGTTCCACCATTTTCTCGTAATTTTAATTACTGTAAACAGGCCTAAAAATTTAATATCGTTATTTTTGCTCCATTGGATCTTAACTAACAGATAAAAATATCACTCAAATTAACTAATTTGACTTCGTTTATAACCTGTTTGAAAATACATTATCTATTTGAGAGCTTAGAAATTACTAATATTGTGTGTATGTGAGTTAACCATTGAAATTATTATGAAGTAAAAGATCAGAAGTATTAAGAAATTATTACTAATGGATGTAAATGATCCAAATATATTGACCAAACAATACTTTTCCGAATTAATTAGCATACAACAATAATTGTAATAATTTATTTTTAAAAATACCACCCTGACACGATTTGAACAAAATATCTGAATATATTAAGAATTTGTTAGAATCTAAATTTTGAACCAAGGTCCAATTCCCGATTGATTCTATTGATTATGGTTTTGCCCGCAAAATTGTGGTATACTTAACTAAAATTCACTTTTTATATTGCCCCCCTATTTAAGTTTAGATGTTTATGCTAATTACTAGTTGTGACTTTTTTACAAGAAAAAACTATAAAATATCAGCCATAGCCTAACACAGCAGTACTAAGGTAAGTTCATACTAGGGTTTTATCGATCTGAACTGGATCAGAAAACATTTTTAATTTAATTTTTAACCATTTTCATTCATGACCCGTCTCAGTGGCGTAGTCGGTTAACGCGCTAGTCGTGTTGAGCTAGACTGCCGAGAACGGAGAGATCGAGGTCAAATCTCGGTCGGGTGAACTGGGGGGTTCCTAAATGGTTCTCCACTCTCCCTCCACGCAAATGTGGGTTCACTTCCTCTAAATTCGACCTTCTCAATTCCTTATTCATTAGCGTAATTAGTACTTAAGCATATAACCCAAACGGGTAGTAACACGCAGTGCTAAATAAATAAAGATAACCATTTTCACACGCGTTCATCCAAAATAATTTAGAAATGAGCCGATTCTATGCGAAACGGACAAATGTAGTATTTGTATGACGTCATTATATGACTTGAGATTATTCCTACAAACCTTGAAAGAACTGGGAACTTGGTTGGTGTCTATAGACTAGATATAGTAGGTGTTTATTGTGGTGGGTATCAGGAGACTGTAATTTATAAGAGGTGGCAACAACTGATATAAGTATCACGTACCATAGAACAAATAGTCAACAAACTACCTTCATATGTACAAGCTCATAAGTTGGACTCTCGGACACGAGATTAATAAATGTGTAATAAACATTTTTTATAATTCGGACAAGTCTTAATTGGAATTAATTTTTATAGTAGATTATGTTTACTTTGAATATAAAACATATTTATAGCTTTATCTTTTATTATTTCCGAAATTTCATTGCAGCCTGAAAAATGAAGTCGGAATCTAATGTACCAAAGATAAAACTTTATACATTTGAATTTTATTATTCAGGTATCCCAATAAAATACCTATGTTAAAACCAGTTTTCACAGCAAGGGCATTTTTATCTGATAGCTAGAAAAGTTAATATTGTAGTTATACTGTCACGAACTCAGACGTCAAATAGTGGGATCTGCAGCTGTCACGTTAGATATTATCATCAATGCCTATAAAACAATACCAACAATATAACAAATAACATTCTATCAATACTGGGCGCAAACTTAAAAAAAATACTAATATATTCTTTGAAAGATAGTTGGATTGTACTCGTATATCGACGGAGGATAACTTTTTTCAGGGTCTAGGGTCATAATATATTACTTTAATATGTATAATACAACGTATAAAAATATTATATTCTCATGGTAAAATAAAAATGATTTAGAACTATAACAAATTGATTCTGCCACAAACATTATTAATATCTTTATCCATTTATGTTGTTACAATAAAGTTAAAGCAAAGGCTCAAAATATGGATTCGTTAGCTGCTGACATCTAGTAGCAATGGTTGAACTATACAGGCTCACAGCTGACATCTAGTAGCTCTGTATGAACTAAACAAGCTCGCAGCTGACATCTAGTATCACTGTATGAACTAGGCGAGCTCGCAGATGACACCTAGTAGCGCTGTATGAGCTAAACAAGCACGCAACTGACATCTAGTATACTCCATTCACGGTAGGAGTTACTCTCTGAAAGGTCTTTTTTCCTACCAATATCCTACTATATAATAGAATTCTGGTAGAGAAAAAGGCCTTTCAGAAAACAATTCCTACGCTGAACAGACTTTAGCAATGGTTGAACTATACAAGATCGTAGTTGACATTTTTGTATGAACTAATCAAGCTTACAGCTGACATCTACCAGCGTTGTTTGAACTATACAAGCTCGCAGCTGACATCTAGTTGCTATGTATGAACTAATCCACGCAACTAGATAAACAATTTGGCTTAAAAAAATTGCCTACTCATATAATACTAGGCGTTTATCAGGATACTTTTTTTTCACTGTATCTTTTTACTAGCCGTTCGATCTTTGAGAATGGTTACGATAGTGGGTTAGTGAAGAAGAAGAAAGAATTTAGAAGAAGTATACCTGCATTTCGTGGATGTATATTTGGAGACCATTTTGTAAAAATCCCCCTACATCCGAACGAAGTGTGAGTCCGGGTTTCCCATCACCGGCTAGGTATTCTGAAGCGAAAGGGAAACTTGTTCATTGAATAATGTACAGTACATTGACTATGTAATGTATCATTTATTGTTTACAGATCATAGTTTTTAAACAAACCAATATGTGTGATAAGGTAAACAATTTATATCACATAATGTTTATAGTTTCATTGATTCCTCTATAATACGTATTTGCAGTAGTTACTAAAACCTGGTAGTTATTTGGTTTGTGTTCATTCAGCGTAATTGTTCTACTAAATGAGATCTCCAGTTTCCCACCCTATTCATTTTAAATTACTAGCCGAACTAAATTATTATTAATTCATATAAATATATGAATCAATAATAATTTAGTTCTGCTAATATTCAAAATGAGCGTTTAATTTTAAACGAGTAGACTACCCTTAAGGGCAAATAAATTAATACTAGGTTTAATGCTATAATTTATGCCACCATCTCGTGTATTTATGTTTTACTAAAGTGTTGAAGCGTAAACGAATTATTAATGTTCAACCCCATGAAAAATATTAAGTACATATATATTTATAGACGCATATATTATATAAGCTATGTTCCAGAATGTGATTAGGTCAAAAACTCTCCCATTAATGCATCTTATACTGCCCTTTGAAAAGTTGAGCTCTGTTTTTATAGAATTGTAGCAAACTTCAATATTTGATACATTTTAGCTCGACTTCGACAAAAGAAGACTTTTAAAATGTAAAGTTTAACTATAAAAGTACTTTATTTAATCAGCCTTTCGAAATAAGAAACTTGTTGTTAATACGTACATCTAAGATATTATTATAATGAACCTAGGAGGTACCAACATAAGAATGTCATAGCTCCCCAGTTTGTATCCTCCTATATCACTCTCCAGTATATATCCTCCTATATCACTCTCCAGTCTGTATCCTCCTATATTACTCTCCAGTCTGTATCTTCCTATATTACTCCTCAGTCTGTATCCTCCTATATCACTCT
>CABFWO010009093.1:0-13803 GCA_902155825.1 Timema genevievae | reverse complement strand
TCATCTCACAATCACCCTACCATTACACATTAGCGTAAGTGCGTATAACCCGAACGGGTAGTTAGACGCGGTGCTAATAATAATATAATTTCGGGGATCGCTGTCTAAATTAATCGCCTCACGTTTTGAATGGTATGTTCATGGGTCCACAAGGTTGTGGAGGAACTCCCTGAACCGTCAGACACACACACTCACACACCTGCCCACAGAGAAGACAGGTGAGGCTGTCTCTGCAAGAGGATGAGTGACGTCACAAAGCACGTGGGTGGACCAAGCACTTGCCAGGACTTCATGTCCCCTATACTCGGCACAACGCAGCTGTAGGCTACCCTGCCACGCTATGTATCGAGAAACCCGCATCGGGGGATCGCAACGTCAAACGCGGTTCGAATTCCGGTCGGGTATATCGAGTTTTTTCTTCTTTTCTAAATGGTTTTAAGGTGCGTATACATTAGGCGAGCCGAGCCTGTGATGTGACAGGTAATGTAACATGTAATGTAATGCTGGTCAGTTTGGACGTGGAACAAACACGCCACGACCAAGCGACGTAATAAAGATCTCAGTTCAATTCAGTGTTTACGTGGGTGCACTATATTTCAATTATTTAATTATCTATCTAAACTCTACTAAATGTTAGATAACGAAGAAACCTTAGCCTTTATTTTGTGCAGTGGTGCCATGCTAATATGGCCAAACTATTAAAAAAAATCGAAAGCCTCGGTGATGGTGACGTATAATAATTGTATAAAAAAAACAGACCGGTTCGGAACTACTGCGAGATTTTTCCGGCACGTTAGCGGACAGTATAAAACTTTACCGGGATGTCTCTCACATACTTTGATAATTTGATGAATAAAATAGGACCGAAAAAACTAATCACTTTTCGTTTGCAAACATCTTCTGCTTGTCCTGCTAATGTGGTGATATCCTTCAGATTCTTTCTATAATAGTTTTTATCCTTGGGGTTCCATAAAACACCGTGGTTTTTACAAGATTCTATCAACTGAAATACAGATTCCTCAGACCAGTTCTCCATGCTTACGAGCACGCAACAAACATGTCCTAAACTAGACTGACAAATCCCTTTGTGTTCGTTGGAAAACCGACAGATGTAGGATCAGTGCTAATGGTTCAATGGTTCGTAGCGCGCTCGCAGGCCCGTCCTAATTAGGCGAATCTGTTACATTACATGTTACATTACAGGCTAGGCTCGCCTAATGTATACGGGGCTTTACACTATTCCTTCAGGAAAATGTATTGAGCATGCGCAGACCAGAATACAACTAGAACAACACAACCTCCGTGAAAATACACATTTTCTAGAACTATGGCATCTCCCAGAAGCGAATTATGGAAGTTTTTTTAAGAAGTTGGATAGCGAAAAAGCGTTATGTAAAGTTTGTTTTTAAGTATTAAAAACAATAATAATTTTCAGTGTTTAACTAAATATGGAAATACAATTATGATGTAAAAGTTGAAATTAATGTTACTAGATTAAAAAATACTTTTTTTTTCAGATTAAAATTTCTATACCTATACTTACTTTTATCGATCCTTTTCTCTCGATACTTGGGATGACATGCAGTGGACCTAATTTCACAAGACCTAAAGTTTAAGAGCTATGACTTTAGGTCTTATAAAATTAGGTCCAGTGAAGTTTGGTCTAATAAAGTTTAGGTCTTGTGCCTTTAGGTCCACTGCCTGTTTGAACAGTTAAGGATATTTTAAAGTAATCGATGAAAAATGAATTTTAGGTCCAGTGCTTTTAGGTCTAGTAAAGTTAGGAGCTATAAAATTAGGTGGTGTGAGGTTAGATCTTATAAAGTTAGGTGTTATGAAGTTAAGAATTTTAGTTTAGGAGTTGTGACTTTAGGTCTTATAATTATTTTAGGTCCACTGCCGCATGTCCGATACTTGTACGTTATCGATATTTGTTTTCCGATACTTTTAATGAGTACAGTTTCGATACCACATCCCTATGTATGTGATAGTAAAAGACTAAATGTGATTATAGGAACGATCGATTATCGACTGATGTTAGTTCGTTTTCCCGCCGTGTCTGTCAGTAAGTTCGGGCCGTCCAAAGCGTGGGACGCAAACAAACATTAGTGGGGACCACAATTGTTCAGGATTCTGTGGGCAGGAAGGCCATGAAACAACCTTACAGGAACCCCAGATCGGGCTATATGGTCTACTCACGTTCAGCACTCATCTGGGTTGCAAGGGGGTGACGCAGAAACATCAACTCACCTGCAACAAAAACAACGTTCGACAACATTAATGAAAGTAACAGAAGCATTTTAACAGGTCATAAATCAAGTTACTGTCTCAACATGAAATAACTTTAGAAATGTTTTATATGAATATTAATGTGTAGGCCTACATTCCGTCTAGCCTGAAAGGTAGCAGTCTTACCTTGACGAACTATATTATTGCCCTATCTTATAAGCTGTACCATGGTGGAATAGTGTTTGGTAATCTTACTACGGTACCTAACAGGGTGGACGAAGGGTAAATATTAGGTGGTTTTTTTTATCGCCGCGTCTAACTACCTGTTCAGGTTATACACATATATGATATTTATTCTAATGGGGTAGGTACCTAACCTACCCGCATTTTCGTGGAAGGAGAGTAGAAAACCTTTTGAGAATAAAACATTCTCAGTAAACCCGATCGGGATTCTAGCCTCGATCTCCCCGTCTTCAGCATGCCGGTCTAACACGAGGGTGACGCCTTAGACCATTCGGCAATTGAAGCGAGTACATATAAGTTCATAGTGGCACTGAGTGAACATAAATGATCATATTACTTGATAGTAGTTTTTTTATTGGGGACGCTTCATAGTTGTCGAAGCAGGATTTTTTCCCCCGAAACCAAGTCGTAGTTTTAAAAGCTTCGCATACCTCAAATATATTTATAAGTCGAATCATACGGTCTGTAGCGCACACACACACACACACACACACACGGCAATGTGTGTTCTAGCCGAGTGTGACGAGGTCTGCAATTCATACTTCCACTCAGCCAATGGCGTGTCAGGGAGGAGTTTACTCCCGAGCCCACAGCACGACACGAATCCAACTGGTTCTCGTGTGGGACGTTTGGCGGGCAACGAACGTGGGACTCTCACGGAAACACGGGCGCGAAGATGACCCCATTAGACCAACCGTGTAAGAGTACACTTGGGGGCATTTACTAATTTACAATAAATAAACTTTGCTAATTGGGATTAGTTATAAAGCTTGCATTGCGGCATGAGAAGGTTTGGCAACATTGAGTATCAATGCCTGTTATTTTGATTTCATTAGTTGAAATCAATCTAAAAAAATAGCTGATGTGGGGACAATTAATTATTTATTTAGGATATTATGCAATGTATTACTTGATTTACACTATTAGTACAATAAAATGTATTGTAGAACGCTAACGCTTGTTATTAACTCTACATAAATAGCGAAGCTTAGGACAGCCTTTTTCAAACTGGGCTTTGCGCAGCCTTGTACCCAATAATCTCGGGGCGGGGGGATTTGGTGGGCCCATCCCACAATTGACGGAGGCTAGAAAAAATTCTAAATAAAAAACTGTTCTAGAAGCTATTTGAAGTGTTTTTTTATGGCAACATAACACCATAACTGCCTAAGGCTAGAAAAATTCTAAATAATAAACACCTCTAGAAGCTCTCTGAATCGCTTTTTATGGTAACACAGCCCCCTAATTTGTACTTGTACATTAATTTTGATATTGTTTGAACCATAAATAAAGCCATATATATTATGTTCATAAAATTTCGGAAGGGGGGGGTGTTTGAACCCCGAAAACCCCCCCTTGACTACGGCCTTGCTTGTACCTAAAATTAGCGACTTTACAACAAATATACTAATAGCGCCAAAGATTCATAGCATGAGAAAATATCAGAAAATGAGTGATCGATAGATTACAATTACATCTAAAAATATGGTAGAAAAAAAAGAAAGGANCGATAGATTACAATTACATCTAAAAATATGGTAGAAAAAAAAGAAAGGAATAGCTACTTTCAAATAATTATTAAAAAGAAAAAAGTTTCTATCAGAAAAGAAAACGAAACTTTCAGTTCTCTGTGCTGGGACGATCCTAGAGTGAAATGAGGGGATGTGGAAAGTTGCGGAAAACGCTTCGGTAAGGAAAATTCTGAGCGCTTTACGCGAAAAAAAAAAACAAAAGGTTATAGAGAGAGAAGTTAAAGGGGGATAAATATGGAATAAGAATTACAACCTAGGGGTGGCCGGGAGTGTGTTTAAAAAAAAACTCACCCCAGGTGAACGGAGTGGCCGTGTTGGAGAAAATATACGACTACCAACAGCTTTAAGTCTTATCCTCGTGTTCCTTTAGCGGTTCATGAGGGAGACCGTGAATTTATAGACGCGGGGAGGGAAGGAGCGAGACGAGAGGAGGTGAGGACAGAAAAAAAAATTAAAGATCTAAATTTAAACCGTGATATTACAAGTATGTATTCGTAATGTTTAAACTTAAAGCTCTTGAATATACGACACAGGAGGTGTCTGCGAGTTTTCCACGCAGTGAATCTTGACTAAATAAGACCGTATTTTTTTTTTAGATAGAACAAACTCAGCTGAATGAAAAAACACCTTATTTTTTTAAAACAAAACAAAGTAAACAACAAAATTATCATAATATACATAGGTTGGTTTCTAGCACTATTTATTATACACTATAGCCTGCAGTTCAGTTTCTTAATACCGCGACTTAATACCTGTTCAGGCATATGTAGAGTATAGACTAATTACGTTAATAAGTTAAGGATCAGGAAGGTTGAGTCTAGAAGAAGTGTTGTGCCCGCATTTGCATGGAGTGAGAGTGGGAAACAATTGGAAAAACTATCCTCAGTACACCCGACCGGGATTCGAACCCCAATCTTTCAGTCATCGGCAGTATAGTCCAACACGATAGCGACGCCTGATACCATGCGGCCACCGAAGCAGGTTACAGTCCAGTTTTAGTGGGAAGAACCTTATCTGAAAACTATAAAATGTACTAGATCTACTTTCACGTATTCATACGTCAAGTTATATGATCTGCAGCTGTCACTTTTGATAGATACCTGGTATAAATACCTATAAAATAACATTAATAATAATAATAATATTTGGCACCGCGTCTTACTACCCGTTCGGGTTATACGCTTAAGTACTAATTACTCTAATGGATTAGGAATTGGGAGGGTTGAATTTAGAGGAAGTGAACCCGCATTTGCGTGGAGGGAGAGTGGAAAACCATTTAGGAAAAACCACCCCCAGTTCACCCGACCGAGATTCGAACCTCGATCTCCCCGTCCTCGGCGGTCGAGCTCAACACGACTAGCGCGTTAGCCAACTACGCCACCGAGGCGGGTAATAACATTAATAATAAAGTAAAATCTTATCAATGTTGGTAGCAAAAATAAATAATCTTAAAGGCCCTTACAAGCCATTAATTAGTGTCTACGTGTGTCAGGACGGAGGAAATTAAAATTAAGACGTGATTTTCTATTCAGTGGAAAACTTTATCCGCGTCTAAGTGTTTTTTTAAAACAAAACCTTTGTAAATAAATGACATGTATTCTTTTCAACCCGTTTGAGCTATTTTTGAGCAAATCTATCCTTGTATTTGTTGCATCAGATGGATTACACTTAATTATTTATGTAACCTTGCGCTCATATTCATTATGAACCAAGCTACGGCTTAAATAATTACAAACATTACACTTTAATCAAATCGAGAAAGCTATTGAGGAGAGAAAAAATATATATTAAAAAAAACACTTCAAAATTATGAACTAGGCTGTTGCCAAATCTCCTCGGTCTCAGCTATGTCTGAAGGTGCTGTTCTGGTGTAGGAAATGGCAACGTCGACTAACCAGCGTTGCCAAACTTGTCTTATATTTGAGGGGAGATTGACCGCACTAAAACGAGAGAATGACAACACTGTTTTCCAATAGTAACCATGCAGTTCCCTCAGCGATGATATCAAGTATAGTGCTACTGTAGACAGACAATATTACGAGTCCAAATGCATGTAGACTTCCTGTGCAGATGTGCTCTTACAACTTTGGTGGTCTTCAATTTGTAAAGGCGGAGCTAAACGTGAGGCATTCGGTGAATCCTGAAAAACGAGTGTGTGTCAATCGGCAAATACCTCGATATTCAGTGTCCGCCAGTATTTCGGCTGTCGGTAATCCCTCACACATCAACGGGCACGAACAATCGCGAATATTAATCTTTCACACATTCGTGTCCAGGTTTGTCGGTAGTGTCCTTTGTTTACTGTGGAAATGGAGTGGGCCAATGACTTGGTCGTGCAATTTTTGGACCTCTATGAGCCTGTCATATAGAATCTAACCCATAATTCATATAAAAATAGGAATTAAATACAATGACTGGAAGCGTATTCAACAGCAATTTAGCGTAGATTGTTCTATTAACGACCTTTTAAAAAAAGGAAAAAAAAAGTGTATTTAATGGCAACGTTTAGAGCCTGTCTAACTAAAGAGAAAGTCGTAGAAGTGGCTATAAATTCAGCTGTAGCAATAAATGAGTAGCGGTCCATGTATATTGCATACACCATGCTTAGCACGATTGTTCGCTGTTACCTACAGCTAACTTCTTGACTATGAGATTCGACAAATTGGCGCATGCGTGTAGATGTGTGCTCGTCATTCTACAAATAGTTGGAGAAAATTCGGGGAGTGTCACAAGTGTATAGCGCCACCTTTAGGCCGGCCACACACCAAATGCAACAAATGACTCGTGACAGTTTGTTTAGAAGCAAAATGTAGCGTCACGTTGCATTTGGTGTAGAGACATTTTGAATCGCAACAAGTTATAATTGTTCGATTTCCCGCTATTTGTATGTAAGCCATCACAGAGTTGAGTGTAGTGTATAGTTGGTTTTTTTTTAAGTGAATCAGTGCAGTTGGGTGATTATGATGGCTAATGAGGAAAGCAGACGTACCCATTCTTTTATGGCAATTTACACAGCTTTTTGACGTGCGACCAGAAAAAGAATATTGGGTTCACCCGATAAAAAAATTTTAATAGCTTTGTAGTGAAACTCTTAAGTTTTTCAAAATAACTTAAATAATAACATGGCCGAAAATCTACATGTTAATCGGGGCTTGGCGAGCGCGTGGTTCAAAATGTATTTAATGTTTTTGTCGCTAAACATAAACGAAAGAAACATCGCCTTTTGTCGCAAGTAGTCCCGAGAGGCACCCCGCGACATTGTCGCAAGTAGTCTCGAGAGGCACCCCGCGACATTGTCGCAAGCAGTGTGCGACAAAATGTTGCATTTGGTGTGTGGCCACACCAGCCTTAGGATCAAAACATGTCCAATCCGAAATAGCATGGCGCTCTGTTCTGAACAGACGTAGACGTTATCCAGTTCCCAAACTAACTTTATTTAACGGCCCATAGCGCCGAATACATGTTGCCGTTGCCCGGTCTGGATAAAGCTCGACTCCCCCCCTGAAAAGTCGAGAGACCCGCCCGCAGCACTCGAGTAAGTACTTGCTCACCTTGACAAGTGACACTTGCACCCCAGCCTTGGAAACTGGGGTTGGAAGAGGGGGGAGGGGAGGGGGCAACAACCCTCTTCACCTGGCCCTAGAGTCTGTAACACCCACCAAACTAACTCAGGAGTGAATTATACATTGCATACAAACAACATACTATATATACTCCATTCACGGTAGGAATTACTCTCTGAAAGGTCTTTTTTCCTACCAATATCCTACTATATAATAGATTTCTGATAGGGAAAAAGGCCTTTCAGAAAACAATTCCTACGCTGAACAGAATTTACATGGTAAAGTCCAATTTTTTTTAAAGGCCTTTTTTTCCGGTCAACATTTATAAGACATAATGATGAGTTACATACCCTGTACTCATGATAAGACATTGTCAGGATAATCTAGTATCGTAGTTTACGGTGGGTAGGACATGCAGTGTGAATGGGAATATACCAGTGGGAAGACCTAAACACAGGTGGGAGGATGACATTAGAATGGGCCTGAAAGAACTATGCTGTAATGAGGTGGACTGGACAGTAGCTCAAGATAGAAATAGGGTGTAATGAGGTGGACTGGAGAGAACTATGCTCAAGATAGGGATAGTGTGTAATGAGGTGGACTGGATATAACTAGCTCAAGATAGAGATAGGGTGTAATGAGGTGGACTGGATAGAACTAGCTCAAGAAAGGGATAGTGTGTAATGAGGTGGACTGGACAGTAGCTCAAGATAGGAATAGGGTGTAATGAGGTGGACTGGAGAGAACTAGCTCAAGATAGGGATAGTGTGTAATGAGGTGGACTGGATATAACCAGCTCAAGATAGAGATAGGGTGTAATGAGGTGGACTGGATAGAACTAGCTCAAGAAAGGGATAGTGTGTAATGAGGTGGACTGGATATAACCAGCTCAAGATAGAGATAGTGTGTAATGAGGTGGACTGGATATAACTAGCTCAAGATAGAGATAGTGTGTAATGAGGTGGACTGGATATAACTAGCTCAAGATAGAGATAGTGTGTAATGAGGTGGACTGGAGAGAACTAGCTCAAGAAAGGGATAGTGTGTAATGAGGTGGACTGGAGAGAACTAGCTCAAGAGAGGGATAGTGTGTAATGAGGTGGACTGGAGAGAACTAGCTCAAGATAGGGATAGTGTGTAATGAGGTGGACTGGATATAACTAGCTCAAGATAGAGATAGGGTGTAATGAGGTGGACTGGAGAGAACTAGCTCAAGAAAGGGATAGTGTGTAATGAGGTGGACTGGAGAGAACTAGCTCAAGAGAGGGATAGAGTATAATAAGGTAATGTTAGTCAACATTAATAACATTTTATTGTATTATTAGTGTTATTTTATACGTGACAGATATAATTACATTTTAAAGCTGTCAGATATGTTCAATCTTAAGAAAATTGGGGTAGAGTGGCCTACGATTTTTTCAGATCGACCATAATTTTAAAATAAAGTGTTTGATAGTTTTTCTTGAATAGGAAAACAAACATTATTGCAATTAGTTCAGGATGGGTACAAAACTAATTCCCCCTTTTTTAAATTATTAAATGTTGACTAGTTTTGGTCTTAAAAGGTGAACGTGGGAAGGATTTAGAACGGACAGTCGAACAATCACATCGCGTCGTTCTGGTAACTTCTACGCCGGCTCGCCGTAGCACTCGGCTCCAATCAATATTCAGACCAATCACCACCAGCCAAAACAGTCCGCGCGAATATCACAAAAACAACATTTCTGGTGACTTTTTTGTGTCTTTAGTTTAATTTTTTTATAGCAGAAACACGGATGGACTACGGTTGATTCAACAACTAGTTACTCACTTTGGTGGCCGCATGGTCTAAGGCGTCTCTCTCGCAATAGACTGGACTGTCGATAACAGGGAGAAAGAGGTTCGAATCTCGGTCGGGTGTACTAAAGGTGGTTTTCCCTAAATTGTCTTCCAATCTCCATTCACGCAAATGCGGGTACACTTCCTTCTAAATTCAGCCGTTATTATAACAATGTATTCATTCAATTTTATTGTCACCTGTTTCGGTGGCCGCATATTCTTAGGCGTCACTCTCGCAATAGACTGGTCCAGCGAGATCTGGGTTCAACCGCGGTCGGGCGTACTGAGTTTTTTCCAAAATTGTTTTCCACTCTCCTTCCACGCAAATGTGAGTACACTTCCTCTAAATTTAACCTTCCTCGTTCCTAACACTTTGAATTAGTTTATATGAGTACAAGCCGAACGGTTAGTAAGACGGAGTGCTTAAAAAAATATTGATATTGTTAATCAGTTCAAGAGTTAGAGCTCTGCCATTTTTAATTCTCACACGACGATTTTCCCTTCTCCCCCTTCCCTTCAGCACCACCCCACCCCCTCTCCCCGGCAAACAGCTCATGATGAATATGCATAAAATAACTGTGTTCCCCGGGCCGGGGCGAATCTACCCTCCCTCCCCCGCCGTCGTTACTTATCAACGCCGCGACGCCTAATACCCCGAGCTTAGATAACGCCACCCTTCCTCTTAAAACGCCCCTCCTACCTCACCAGGTATAATAGGGAACACACTCGAGATGTTTTAACCGGGATTTGTTACGTTTGTTGTGAGACGATAGTATTGTCATTCCGTCTGTAATGTTCTCTCTACTCAATTCTTGGAAAAGAAACTTAAAAATAAATGGTACGACACAATCTTTCTAATATTGTGTATTATGGCTTCGAAGATAATAAATTATATATTTTTTTGTTTCAGTAAACTATCCAAGTTTTCCTCATAAAACAAACACACCAACTTGCCAATCACAATAATCATTTTTTATAAATACAATTTTTAACAAAATCGTTCAAATAGGCCTATGTTTAAGAACAATATAATTAAAAAAATTATTTGTAAAATACCTTAAAATTATCCGGGATTTATAAATATGAAAAACGTATTCTTATTTATTATGAAAATCTATTTACAGATTCCCATTTTGAATCAAACTTTCGAGGTAAATTTTAAACAAACAACAAATTTTATATAATATTAATTAGACTTAAGCCACACTTGAATTAATTTCCTCTAGACAAATAAAGATACATTATTATTTATAATGTAAAATAATTCCCCGATATTAATTTTGAAAATAATTGTTAGAGCTACTTGCAAAAAAATAAAAAAAAAATAATCAAATTTAACAAAAAATCAGTCGTTAATTAACTTTTATAAGCTTTATTTTTAAACAAATTCTATCAATATTTATAACACAAGCAACTTAGCAGATACCCATTTGGAACCAACTCTTTAAGAGCAATTTGTAAAATATTAAAGTTTTTGAAAAATCAGTCATCAGTAAATTATCCATAATTGAGTTTTTACCCTTAAAACAATAATTATACATTGTTATTTGTAATACCACACATCTTCAGATAAACATTTTGAACAAAATCGTTGTAGCTGTTTTTGAAATATTTAGAATTTTCAAATATTTCCCATAAGTAAACTACCCTTAACGAATTTTTGACAAAATAACACCTATATAATGCTAAATGCCATGTCAAATCGATTCTAGATAGGCCCTACGCATTTTACACAAAATCGTTAAAGCCATTTTCAAAAAATTTGGAATTCAAAAAAATTACTAATCAGTAAATTACCTTTAATTGAAAGACTAGGATGTACAAAAAAAGTTTTGTGGTAAACCCCTATTCAATCTAGATATCAAGTTGGACAGAATCTATCGAATCAGTTTGGATCCGTGGACAGCGAAAGAAATGGGGACAGACAGATAATAGTAAAATCCACTTTTTTGAGTTCGTGTTCACAAAAAACCTAACTACATAATAAAGAGATAGATTTTTTTCACGGTCACAATACTTTCTCTTGATCTGAGAAAATAACAAGATTCGTGAAGTAACCAAGACTAACAAACGTTTCGAAATTTTAATGAATATTAATATTACTTATTTTTAGCACCACGTCTTACTACCCGTTCGGGTTATAGGAATACGAACTAATTATGCTAATGTGTTAAGGGTGAGGAAGGATGTATTTAGAAGAAGTGTACCTGAATTTGCGTTGAGGTAGAGTGGAAAAACATTTAGGGGAAAACCTCCACACTGGTGGGCACGTGGATAACGGTGTCAGATTCATTAAGTCTGGCTTGTCGCTGACGTCAGAGTTAGAATTCGAGCCAGGTGTACGGAAGTTGATTTTTACTAAACGGTTTCTCACTATCGTAACACGCCAATTCGGATACATTTTCTCTAAATTCTACCTTTCTACGGGGTGAAAAAAACAAGAAAGTGGGCCAAGAAAGAGTTACAGTTAAAACGAAAACGAAGTAAATCATTTCACGAAACACATTTTGATCTATATTCTCCGCTAAAGTGAGCTGTATTGCCCCAGTTCCCTGCCAACACAATAGTGGCAGTTTCCTCCTGTCTAATATAAAGACCGGACGGTCATTATTAGAGCAAGAAGCAGGCAATGAACTGTTTGCACGAAGGCTGTGTCGCAACCAGAACAAGACATGGACAGCTTCATTCTACAATCTCAGTTACACAATAAGGGCCTTTTAGATTTTTTTGCTGTCAACATTTATCCCATGTTAATATTATTACCCACTTTGGTGACCGGACGGCTTAAGGCGTAACTCTCGCAATAGATTTGACGACCGATGACGGGGAGATCTGGGTTCGAATCCCGGTCGGGTGAAATGAGGTCAGTTTTTTCCCTTAAATTGTTTTCCACTTTCAATCACTTCCTTAAAATTAAACCTTCCTCATCCATAACACATTAGCGTAATTAGTACATATGCGTATAGACCGAACGGGTAGTAAGACGTGGTGCTAAAAAAAACTATTTATTATTATTGCTATTTTACAGATATTGATAATATCTATCAAAAGTGACAGCTCCAGATCATATGACTTGACGTATGAATACGTGAAAGATCTTGTAACTTTCCTTGCTTGTCAGATAAGGCCCTTCCTATGAAAAGTGGACTGTACATGTTTCCACCCAACCAGAGGTGCGGAAATGTCCCAAGGTAAGTAAGTACTGGGCAGCTGTTCCTACGGGATCTAGCCGACGCAACCATGCGGGCTCGCGGTGAGTGATTGTGATTGCAATGAGTATACACGGTATAGTGGGGTGAGCGATGGTAGGTCAGGGTTCCATTACCGACATAGTGATTGTGATTGCAATGAGTATACACGGTATAATGGGGTGAGCGATGGTAGGCCAGGGTTCCATTACCGACACAAGTGATTGTGATTGCAATGAGTATTACACGGTATAGTGGGGTGAGCGATGGTAGGCCAGGGTTCCATTAGCGACACAGTGATTGTGATTGCAATGAGTATACATGGTATAGTGGGGTGAGCGATGGTAGGCCAGGGTTCCATTAGCGACACAGTGATTGTGATTGCAATGAGTATACACGGTATACACTTTGGGGCTCATGTGTTGATAATAAGCGACGTTAACTATTTCGACCAAGAAAACAAAATGGCGATGGTAGATTCAAAGAAATTGAGCACATATATTGCCCAGATAAAAGATTTAAAAACCACGGTGTGTCCCCTCAGGATCGATCCTCTGGCCTACCGAGTGGAGTCAGGCACAATATCAGTGTGACTAGACCCTTCTGGCACAAACCACGTGACTCGCCCACATCGATGGGCACGCGGGCTAAGGCAACAACCTCGTGTGGTCTGGTTTGCCGCTGACGATGAGGTAGAAATTAAAATTCTGGTCCAGGTTTTTTTCCTGAACTGTTTTCTACCTTCCTTCCACGCTAATACGGATACATTTACTTTATGTTCTACCTTTCTCATCTCTTCACGGTCAGTGTAAACACACGTATAGTCTGGACGGGCAGTAAGATGTGAAGCACGTAGAGAGTCATTTAGTACGGGATGAAAGGAAACGCGAGTTTAAAGTCAGTTTTTTGTTTCAGTTTTTATGACAAAAAAAACATTTTCTCCTCACTTTCTTCTCTCCTTTCTCGTACATTGGCGTCCAAGGGCCAGTTTCATAGTCAGATTTAGTGAGCCTGGCCCATTCCATTCAATTTCGGGTAGGTGACGTCTTGTATTTAGTATAGCGCCGCACTTGAGGTGTACTAAGTCTGACTATGAAACTGGCCCTGAGTGTTATAGCGCTTAGGTGCGTCAAGTTAAGATGCAACCCGCTTCACGAAAAAAAGCTTCGAACTCATCATGTAGACAACGTCGTTAAGGGGGGCAAAGGGGTGTAGGGAACACGAAAAAAGCTA
>CABFWO010009092.1:0-12090 GCA_902155825.1 Timema genevievae | reverse complement strand
TTCCATTTCTATTGGACTGATCGTTTGAAGGGTGAAATTACAGCACGAAACTGGGGGGAGGGGGGGAGAAAAAAAAAAGGAATCCTATTTGTTCACTGATGAGAGTTGGCGTCTGCGTATCGTGTTCGTGTGAATCTGATGAAATGTTCGTACACTGTGGAATAAAAACTTTAACTTTATAAATTTCCATTCCAGCTATCTTCATTTTCATTAATATCTTTAGTTTAATACACCAAATGATTTTTATTTTATTGATACGTCTATTACTGAGATATTTTATTATTCAAATTAAGGGGTAGTTGAAAAAAATACACCAACATTTTACTAGAAAATCTCATAATGCACCAAATTGACTCCAACGCCAAACACACTAGTGATGAGCTATCTTAGTTAATTTATTTTAAAAATAACTAAATACCGAGCACACGCACCGGTGGGCAGGCAGGCTAAGTCGTGTATCATGTACCAATAAACTCTGTGACACAGTCGACTATAAATCGTAAATCTGTACGTGCACAACTGCATTTGGATCATTTTTGATCAAACATTAATGGAGATTAAGAGTTAATAGAAGTTCATAACACTGAAAATTATTGAGATATTATATAATATTTGGCTAAAAACTGCTTTGAAAAGGCCGTTTTTCCCCCCATTTTACAAGGGTTTCACATCTAATAAAATTGTTTTTATTTTTTTTTTTGTTACCCGCCTAGGTGGCGTAGTTGGCTAACGCGCTAGTCGTGTTGAGCTCGACCGCCGAGGACGGGGAGATCGAGGCTCGAATCTCGGTCGGGTGAACTGGGGATGGTTTTTCCTAAATGGTTTTCCTCTAAATTCAACTCTCCCAATTCCTAATCCAATAGAGTAATTAGTACTTAAGCGTATAACCCGAACGGGTAGTAAGACGCGGTGCTAAATATTATTATTATTTTTTTTTTTAGGGAATATTTGAAATAAATGGCTCTAACGATTAGGTTCAAAATGGGTAAGCTATTTGCTAGGTTTTTTACATTATAAATAAATATATATATTAATTTTCTAAGAAAAAATAATTTTGTTGTAATTTATTGATGACTGATTTTTGTTAAATTTGAATTTAAAAAAATAGTTTTGGCAATTAATGTGTTCAAAATTGTTATATTGGGACTATTTTACATGATAAAATTTATTTATTATTTACTTACGATTTATTATTTAATAATAACATATATTATTTTTCTAAAATAGATTAATTTAAAGGTAGTTTACGTAGGTCTACCACAAAATTACATAAAAATGTTTCGAAATTAGCCTTGAAGAATTGAGCTCCAAATGGGTACCTGGGTATGGTTTATTTTATGATAAATAAAAATACAACTTTACTTTTACAAATTAAAAATCATTTTAGGGTAGTTTTCATTACCTACCTCAAATATTATGCGGGAGTATAATTTGATTCATTATTTATTTTTACCTTTGTTCCGTTATTTTATTAAACCATTAGAAGTGGTTTTAAAAAAATACATTATATCTCCAAATTAGAAAATCATCTCTTAAGTTATAATACATGAGATAGTACTAGTCTTGGATAGTGTTTTTAAAAATGTTAATTTGTTATATGTAATTTTAATCTTATGTTACATAAATGTTGACGCACGGAAAGCATGATATTTATTGTGCTGCCTAATAATGTAAAAGTGATACACTTGATAATATTTGTAATAATGTAATATTTGCTCCTAGAAATGGTATGTGATGTTTTATCCGGTTGACTCAGTTGTCCGTGGGAGATGGATTGTATAAATTAACCCTCCTTCCCTGGACCTCTATTGAACCATGTAATGGCATTACAAGAGGACAACTGCCAAAAATACGTGGGGTAGCTAGCTGTCTTGTAGCCAGTAGCTACAGTGTTGTAATTGGCAATGTAACGAACCTTCGTCTGCCTTCATGTGTGTGTGTGTGTGTGTGTGTGTAGTTAGTGTTAGTCGCTCCAGGCTCTCACAAGGCTAGATGTCGCTAATCCCATTGTACCGTCGTCCTACTCTCTCCCTTCAACAAATCCCTTTACATGCATCTGCCATTCTGTCGACTGATGTACTCACTTGATTGACCTGGCTGCTGTTTTGGAAATCAACTGACGCATGACTTTCGTCGAGCGATGGCAAGTGCAATACGATAGGCATCGATAAAATATTGGGATATTTTTTTTTAGCACCGCGTCTTACTACCCGTTCGGGTTATACGCATAGGTACTAATTACGCTAATGGTTCTAGGGAATAGGAAGGTTATATTTATAAGAAGTGTACGCATATTTGCGTGGAGGGAGAGTGGAGAACCATTTTATAAAAACTGCCATCGGTACACCTGACCGAGATTCGAACCTCGATCTTCCTATCATCGGCAGTCTAGTCTAACACGAGAGTAGCGCGTTAGACCACGCGACCACCGAAGCGGGTAGAGAAATTACTGTTATCATTAGTGATATAGGAAGGAAAACGATCATTTAACAAATAAATAACCAAAATTGCTGTAATACTCTAATTGAAATTAATGGGATATTTAATGTATTTTTTTATAACAACAGTAATCGAGTCCGAAACTTGCTAAACCACGAGATTGTATCGTTTCGTGAACATATTGTATCTCTAACAATGTCGTTTTAAATTAGTCCAACACCTTAGCTCAGTTGGTGCCTTGTCTGTTTGCTGAGCTAAGGGTCCTGGATTCGATTCCTGGTATGAACGAAATGTTGATCGTTAATGAACTGTGGGGCCTAGCTTTTCACATTGATGAATTAACGGGCGGGGACTGGATGTTGTGTCTGTTCTAGATTTAAAATTAATCTGTAAGTCTTGTGCTGATATAATCAGTCGGTTCAGAAAGTACCCGTTAAATACTCGAATAAATTAAAATAAATGTTTTGAATTATTATGTTGTCTTACGACTTTAAAGTGCTAATTTGTAAGATCTGAAAATGCCAACTTATTCTAAGAAATGTTCTAAAGGAAAAACTGTCAAATCTTCTGGATGCGTAAATAATTCTCTTTTGGGCAGATTAGTGTTTTTAGGAGTAATTTACGACTATGCCACTCTCATATTTAATTCAGTAATTTAGTTTTTTTTTGCACTTCCTTTATTAAAAAAAAAATTCGTTTAACATTTTAACAATCAAGTGCTTTATTAACAAAATCAATAAGCAGCATTCAAAAAGGGATTTATTCACTTACATTACATTTATTTGATGAATATTCCACTCCTAGATAGTTAAAACGAAACTTTTTACTAAAATTTGAGTTTTTAGTTTTTGTCGTGTCGAATTTCAAAACCCCGACTCTGGTTTCGACAAATGAGGAACACTGATATAATAAGCCAATTTAATAATATTTATATATCATATGGAATTTACAGATATCACTGTGTGGTAGACCAACAGTAAAATATTAACACTACGAATCTTATCGCAAAAGTTTAGACACAAAACAAATTAATCTCGCATAAGAAATTGTCCCATTATATTCTGGTTTAGGTAGTTGTCTTGTATTTAGTGGATCACTACACTTGAGACGTACTAAGTCTGACTATGAAACCGGCCCTAGTAGTTATTCTTACTATTCAAGTGCATCAAGTGTTATCAAGGCATCACGGCAAGACACTGGGTGTGCAAGATTACACACCAAGTGTATTACCTCCTGATTCTCTGTGTTACTATGTACAGAAGTTTCGGCGCCAAGTGCAGCAAGTGTTCTCGAGGCATCTCGGCGAGCGACTGGGTACGCAAGGCTCGAGACCACGTGTATCACCTCGCCTGTTTCGCTTGCGACGCTTGCAAGCGACAGTTGAGCACTGGGGAAGAGTTCGCCCTGCACGAAGACAGGGTCCTCTGCAAGACTCACTACCTTGACGTCGTCGACGGAGGAAGGAGCTCGGCTGATGGTGAGCGTACATATAATTAAGATAAATTTAACAACCTCTTTATCTCGGCATTAAAGATACAAATTATATCTGATGGTTTTATTTTGTCGTTTTCAATAAAACATCTCTTCCTCCTGTGTTCTGATACACCAAGTTCACTTGATGACCAGAAATAGTCAGCACCATTAACTGTTTCCAGCCTGTGGCCGGGTCTGTTTAGTAAAATACCTCCATCTTCTTCTGTCCTTACACCATTATTCCTCCCATCTCTTCCTTGGTATCCCTTGCGGTCTCTTCCCTACATACTTAATATCCATTAATCTTCTTGGAATCCTCTCCCCTTTAATCCTCATCACAAGCCCATACCATCTCAGTCTTGCTTCCTCTACTATCTCATGTACTCCAACATCCTCATTACATGTCCATACCATCTCAATCTTGCTTCCTCTACTATCTCATGTACTCCAACTCTAGACCTTACATCTTCATTCCTAATCCTATTTCTTCTGGTGACAGCTAACATGATCCTTGAAAACTTCCTAAGTCCAAGTTTCCGCTGCATACGTTACTAATGGTATGAAGTATGCTCTGTACTACACTTTCTTACACTTCAAGGGCACTTCTCTTTCCCTCAGTAGTTCTCTTACACACCTGTAGAAAACCTCTCCTCTCTGTCCTCGTCTCACTATATAATATTATCTGCTGCCCCCTTTTTCCTCAACCACACTACCAAGACACTTCACACTCTTTGCTTCTTTCTACTCTACTCCATCCAGTTTTATCACCTTTCTTGGCCTTGTTCTCTTCCTTGCCAAGAAATAGTAAATACTTACCAATGAATATTTCATTTTATAATAAATCACTCATTTGTAAGAAACAGCTGAACTAATGTACTTCTTAATTACTATATTAACTGTAAGTAGTACATGTTAAATCTTCACTGGACTCACTATCCTTTTTTGGTCATTTATTAAAAACAAAATTATATCATAAAATCTAGAATTTTGAATTTTTTTATTCAGTTATCCTTTAGACATCAATGATATAGATTTTATCTACGGTTCACCCTCCTTATCCCGTGTGATTATATTAATTAGTAGTTTTTTTCGATATTTCAAATGATATAACTTTTTTAAATGAATTTTTTTTTTTCGCAAATGAAAGGGTAATATTAATAAACGATATCTTAAAACCATATTATAATCAACGTAATTTACCTAAATAAATATTATATGATAATGTATACGGTGCTAAAATAATAAATAAACTACCGATATAAAGTACTGTGGCTAAATTACACGCAATTTAGTTTTATTTATTCATTTATTTGAGGTATTTAACGTGCACTTTCTGAACCGACATATTAGCTTATATTAACACGTGAGAGTGTATATGAGCGAGATCGAAAGAGCCTACCAATTTTGCCGGGAAAGGTACTTTCACAAACCTTCTATGATTCTTTTACATACCACAATCGGCATGGGACCGACGGCTTTACTTCCCCTCCGAAGGAAGTTGTGCTACGGGGTTTTATCATTCAAGAAACATCCATTCACCCCCAGATGGGTTTGAACCCACAAACATCGGGTTCTGAGGCGAGTGCCTTACCCCAAGTCCACCGAGTTCGACCGCAATGTATTCGTGGATGGATTTATTATACGTGATTTTATATTTAATTGAGTATTTTTATTTTGTTTATTAAAACCACCCTCATAGCAGCCTTGTCCACGAAGTGTTGTTTTGTTTAACTTTGTAGACACAGCTGACAGTGAAAGTCACAGTGGTAGCAGCGGTAACAGGTCCAAGACCAAAAGGGTCCGGACGACGTTCACCGACGAACAGCTGCAGGTGCTGCAGGCCAACTTCCAGCTGGATTCGAACCCGGACGGTCAGGACCTGGAGAGGATAGCGCAGATCACAGGACTGAGCAAGAGGGTGACCCAGGTTTGGTTCCAGAACTCCAGAGCGAGACAGAAGAAACACAGCACGATAGTTGCTCAACAGACTGACAGCAACATCCACATTCATCCTCATCATCCTCATCATCGTCTTCTTGCTCACCAACTGCATCCTTCTGGTGAGTGTGATGTAGTGTATCATTCTGGTGAATGTGATGTAGTGTAAGTGTGTCAAGGCAAGTTGATCAGAAATAATAGCGTCTTCAATTTTGATTACGATTATTATTGGTGCTTTCTTTAAGTGTTGGTAATTTTTTAAATTTAAATTGGTTAAGATAATATGATAGTTCATTTCTAAGAAAACTTCCACATTTCTTCTATCACTCGCATGGTCTAAAACCTTTACTCCGCTAATAGTTCCTAAAACTGATTCACTTCTCTTCTTTCAGCCACACATATTTTTTTCAGACTATAATCGACATTTAATTTATGGTTCAATATGTTCTGTATGATTGTGTCCAAGGCCGGCTTCACACATTCACTGGTCACAGAACACAACAGTGTTTGGCTGAAGCAAAATACCTCATTGTGTGAATGGAACCAAAATTAGGAAAGTTTTATTATTTACGATTCGCGAATATTTCACGTGGAGATTCGGTAAAGGAGTACAAATCAAAGAAAGAAGTAATCGGCAAACCGTTTGACTCCTGTTCAAATGCGCTCATCAATGAACGGCGGAAATTCACCGCTTCATGTGGAAAATATCACCGGAATGAACACTATTTCCGAAATTTAACACGAATATTAGATACTCGCTATAGGACGCAATCGCGCAATAAAAGGTAAACATTTGTTTCATAACTTGGCGAATGACCACATAAATGTTCGGTATTGGTCGAATACTGCATGTATTGAGTAGCCTTAGGAGCTAACCACATTCATTTCAAGTTTATTAAAGATCTTGTTGCCCAACTAATACTTTTTCTCCCATACGGTTTATATTTTCACTCATAATGTTATATATTACCACTCATTTTTTAAAAAGTTTGGTACGAGAATTTTGCCAATCGCATCGTAGGGTAATTAAACTTTAAGTGTTTGCATGTGTTTGTCAAATCTGAAAAGAATCAAGCGAGAACATTTCTATTCTAAAAGGTAGTTACTATTTTTCTCCATCGCGGGTCTAAGATCGTTGCCTCGTCCAATAATAATAAAATGATCGTCATTACTCATAGAGAATCATAGGTTAAAACGGTTGAGTCCTGATGGGATATCTTAGTGCGTATGGCTTTAGGTCGACCAACCAGATTTAATTCTTACGTTAGTAAGTACAGTGTTGCAATTAACATAATTAATAAATGCGCACTTGGTTTATCCTGAAAGGTATCCATACCTTGCACGTTTCCATCATGGCGTAGCTTATAAGGTAAGGCCATAGCATAATCCGTCAAGGAAAGACTGATATCTTTCAAGGTAAATGGAGTATTGATCTTTTATTATAGTTTGTATTATTATTACTAGCACCTTTGACTTGATTATAGTTAGCAAATAACCTTCCTTCGTGTTAACTTTAACATTCCACGTTAAATTACCTAGATGCCGGATATTAATATATAATATGTTTTCTCTGGTAGTTCTCTTTCATTTCAGATTACCTCTAGATCATAGATCAAGACTCGAAGTGTTCTATGTTACAGTGTTCATCTCAGATCACCTCTAGATCATAGATCAAGACTCGAAGTGTTCTATGTTACAGTGTTCCAGATGTCTGAAGTCCACCTGCCTCCCGAAACTTTGTCTCAGTCGCCGGACCTGGAGTCCTCGTCTTTCACAATGCTGTACTCTGTCGGATGACGTCCGACCTTTCCTTGTGCAAGAGTCCTGACACCTCCTCTGATCATCTCAGTGCTGATAGTCCTACACGAGAATAGGGGGGATAGGAGAGTGGAACTAAGAACAAGACATGTTTAACTTCTTACAAACCACTATCGAAACGGTCTATCAGGACTATCTTTTTTTTTTCTTTTACCGAAACGTATGAAAACGAACTTACTGATAGATACGGTTTTATGGTTTTCAATATACTTTATTAGAAAGTATGCATCTATACTTAGAAGAGTGCCGTTTTTGTGTCACGCGCACACAAAAAAAAATCTACAAAAGCAAACTAAACGGACGTGTTAAGTTTAATTGGCTTAATATCATTTTAGATTATACTTCACTCGTTATATCGTGTGTACAGCTAAGAGAAAATCAATTAAAACATCAACATTTCAAGTAAAATTAGGATATTTTCAACCCAAATAAAACTATCCATATTATATGGATCAAGGTGGGGATTTGGGTAACGCAAGAAAATGGTAGTGTTTTTGCAGTTTTTATAGAAAAACTTTTTTTGGTCAAGATATATTAAATTTTGGTCCATTACAAACATAGGGTTTACATTTTTTTCACCTGGTGATATCAACAGTTGTTTAATATCTGTCATGAGTATGGCGGAATTAGATGAGAAACTTTGTAATGAAGATAAAAAGTCGTCATTAAATCTCAGGACATCAGGAGTATCGACAGATATTCAACAACCTGTTGATATCATCAGGTGAAGAATATTAAACTCTATGTTTGTACTGAAGTAATATTTTATTTATTTTGACAAAAAATGTTTTAGTGTAAAAATTGCTAAAACACTGGCCTTTTCACACCTTCCACACCAATGTCATCACTTGAGATAACCTTGTAACAAATTAGGTGATTAAAAAGGTTCTGATAAAACATATATGTATTTATAATTTCCTAATGTGTCTTTACACATCCTCCAGAAGCCACTAGACTGCAGGGGTGTCAAGCTCAAACAGGTGTGAGGGCCGCATTATATAATTGAAGAGGCATTGCCGGCTGAAATTTTTAACATAGGTGGACGGAAGGGGGTCCGAATGCACATCGAAGCCGGATTTTTAAATTTTTAAATAAGCTATTTTTAACAAAGTTTTGAAGAAAATATTTTAAATCTGATCTACGTTTCAGAAATAACGTTTCCATTTGAAATCGGGCACCATGGGGGGTGGAGGGGGAGCTTATATAATTCTTATACCACAGTGGGTCACGGGCAGCGCCGTGCGGGATTGCTAGTGTATTATAAAAAATATTAGACTAATGTGGTGTTATCACATGTGACCTTCTATTTATTCATGCAAGACTACACATGCTATGTATATATCTCTGTCTCTTCTCCGGTAAAAAACAATCACCGACATTTTAACAGGACGGGAAGATAGTCGTGTTGTCGAGAAGGAACCGCGACCTCAAGGCAGATCGTTCCTGGTGATCCTGTAGATAAGATCGAAGGCGTGTGCCGGTACATACAAAGGCACGTTGTGGCCGGCTCCTCTCACCATGATCTCGGTAAGATTGCCTCCTTTCTTAACGTACCCCGCCAGTTCTCCATCGACGTACCATTGGTGCCTCTCAGCGCTAAGATACTCTTCTCTGCTATTGAACTCCAATGATCTGGAACAACACGATACACTTGAGCCTTGCAATCCACCCGATACTTTATTGAAGCAGTGAAGCACTGGATATTATATAACTTGTAGCCGGTGCCGTGGTGTAGTGGTCTGTGCATCTGGCTACGAGCCTAGGGGGCCCGGCTTCGATTACCGATCGATACCTTGGGTACTTTTGCCGAAAGAAGAACTACCCCAACAGTCACCAGGGGTTGGTTGGTTAGGCTTAAGTTAGGTTTAAGTGTTTTCACCGGTTCCACACCCTCATACTCACTGTCATCATTATACTCACTATCACCATCACCTCATCTCATCAGGACATGGAAAGAACCTCCACGGAAAGGATGTACTATTAGTACATTCGGACAACAGTACATTAGTACTGGCTGATCTTTCCACAAACTGAGCTAAGAGTGATGTAGCCCAGATGCACAACATTATTATATTATATATGTTCTGATAGCTGTGGCCAGTTAAACACTTCTTGCTGTTAGAGCGCCAATGTTAGATTTTAGCTGGCGTTATTGCACGAACATCCTGAATACTCTCAGAGTTACATAGGACCAAGAGGTGATGGCCGAATACACGCATCGATTCCCTCGTGGGTTAGTTTGAGATGTGCTTCACGTGCAATTCAGCAAAATCACGTGGGGAAGACCATGTAGACTTCTCCATGAATATCTGAACGGTTGGATATTTTGGGGAAACACGTGGGGAAGTCCATTTATCTAGTGGAAGTTTGGGTTCATCCAAATAATTTTATTCTATTGAACATGCGTCTGTGTCTGCGAGCAATTGTTTTTCATCAGTTGTTGGACTAAAGCCTGTTTTTTTTTTGTTCTAGTTGTGACAATTCCTTTTCTGAAATATGACTGACTTGCTTTGATACACTAAATACTTTATTATCTGGTTTTTAAATGTAGAGTTCAAGGTAATATTTACAGTTTGAACATAATATATAATGCAAATATGTGAAGGTAGAGTGTGTGGATCAAAAGGAAGGAGTAGGCCCTGTAAGACGTGGCTAAATGTTGTAGATGAATGTGTGAAAAAGAGAAATATTAATAGTTTTAATAATAAAATATCATGTAATATGACTCAGTGTATGGATGTTGTTGAAGAGAAGGGAGTATGCAAGGATAGGGAAGTGTGGAGAAAGTTAGTGAGGATGGATTAAGTATGGAGTTGTAGTTTTTTGAGCTATATATACAGTGTCTTGCCTACCCTGTAAGGGAATGGCGTGATTATGTATGTATGTAATGTATATAATGTAATATTTCCTACATACACATTTAAAACATGCAAAGAGATCACGTATTTCCCCATATTTTGTAATTGCGAGTGTTCACAAACCTGCATAGATTCACTATCAGCGGATATCCTACGATGATGTCCAGCTCCCCGTTAAAGAAGACGACCCTATATCCGTTGTTCAGGAGTTCTTCCACCTTGGGTCGAGCGGACACCATCAACTCCTTCAGCATGGTATTCATCGCTGTATAATTAGCTTCATCAAAACTGGCATCGCCCACGTGGAGCGCGCTCCTTACGTCAGCCCTGAAACATGGTTTAACCATTGATGGTTAATTTATGTTTGATTATGGTGTAAACCCGCTTCGGTGGCCGCGTGGTCTAACGCGCTACTCTCACAGTGGACTATACTGCCGATGACCGAGGTTCGAATCTCGCTCGGGTGTACTGATGGTGGTTTTTCCAAAACGGTTTTCCACCCTCCCTCCACGCAAATGTGGGTACATCTCCTCTAAATATAACCTTCACAATCCCTAAACCCATCCCCATCCTTGGTAGTCTAGCTCCACACGAAACTAGCGCGTTAGTTAATTACGCCACCGAGGAAGGTAGTAGATTAGTACATAAGCGTACAACCCGAACGGTTAATAAGACTTAGTGCTAAAAAAATAATACAATTTACATTCCATTTACAAACAAACGCATCCCCTTTACTTTCAGCCATATCTCTCTAGTCTCCAGGCCCGTAGTAAATTCGTGGAAACGGCTCTGTTAAGTAATCATGTTACTATATTTCTCATTTCGATATTAATGTCCTATCAAACTACCTGTGAAAGTCTACACAAGCCACTATGAACCATTTTCTCAGACCTACCTCTCAAGGAAATGTGTAACGTTTCCTTGTTCCATGGTCCCATCTTGAGGCATTTGGACATCAACATAACCGTAAACACTCACGTTAGACGCTGATTTCAACGTGTTAAGTGAGTTAAACCAGTTCTGGAATAAAAATACAAACTCTTCATTAACAAAAGGTGTAGTGTAATGGAGTGTAAATGTAAATTAGTAAAATTGTATGTTACATGTTAGTAAGATGAAATGAGACGTATAAAGAAACTTATATTATTATTAGCACTGATTCTTACTACCCGTTCGGGTTGTACGCACTAACGCTAATATGTAATGGTAGGGGGATTGTGAGATGAAATGGAGGACCAACAGTTTAACGTGGAATCCGAACCACGGTGGGAGGCCTGGCATTCCTCACATTCACAAGTTGTGATTAATACACATCCTGCCATTGGTGAAGGAAGGGTTTGGTAATCAGACAAATCTGTGCCGGGACCGAGGATTGAACCCTGGACCCTCAGTACAGAAGTCTGACACCTTACCCCTAGACCGCCAGGTCACCTCACAAGTTATTGGAGTTTTATTGAATTATACATGAAGCTTATTCCTATTGCTACCCCCCCTTCTATATCTATGAATATCTATAGGGTGAGGAAGGCTAATATCAGGTAAAAGAATCACCTGATTGCACAAA
>CABFWO010009091.1:0-10764 GCA_902155825.1 Timema genevievae | reverse complement strand
TCATATCATACCCAGGCTACGTTAGGCTTGGAGTTGTTAGATTTGGGGATTATTCTCATATCATACCCAGGCTACGTTAGGCTTGGAGTTGTTAGATTTGGGGATTATTCTCATATCATACCCAGGCTACGCTAGGCTTGGACTTGTTAGGTTTGGGGATAGTTTTAATATTTTCCTGATATATTTTTTTAAGTACCACTTCTCACTTCCCGGACCCAAAATTTACCCCGGGCCGTCCTCGATTGTAAGTGGTTTGCTATAATACACAATACATAAAAATTACTCTTATAGACGTTCACACTAGGGTATACTATATAATAAATTGACTTTAATAATAAAGTTACATCTGGATAAAATAATTATTGAACTCCAGGACCTTTAGCTTGGTACGTCAAGCTCTAAGCTATCATAGTTCAACTTTATCTAATTTATTTATGAAACATAATTGTTTAACTTATTTAAAAATTCCATAGGTATCCAAACATTAGATTGAACTTTTACCGGTTTTCAAAGCGCCATCTTTAAGGTGGGGATTTAGAAAACGCGATAAAAAGGCCAGTAATTTTGCAGTTTTTATGTACAGACGTTTCTGGCCAAGATGAATAACATATTGTTTCAGTACAAACATAAAATATAATTTTTCTTCACATTAACAGCATAGCAGCTCTAGATGAAAAAAAATTTAAATAAAAAGAGGAGGTTGTCATCAAATTCCCGGACACCCTTGACAGATATTTAGGAAATGTTGATATCACCATTTGAAGAAAATTTAACTCTATGTTTCTATTGAAGAAATATTTTATTTGTTTTTACCAAAAAAGTTTTGGTATAAAAACTGCAACTCGCCTTCCTTGCATTCCCACCATAAGCAAAAACACTGATCTTTTCTCGCCTTTCTTACATTCCCACCATAAGCAAAAACACTGATCTTTTCTCGCCTTTCTTACATTCCCACCATAAGCAAAAACAATTATCATTTCTCGTCACTATTACATTCCCACCATAAGCAAAAACACTGATCTTATCTCACCTTCCTTGCATTCCCACCATAAGCAAAAACACTGATCTTTTCTCGCCTTCCTTACATTCCCACCATAAGCAAAAACACTGATCTTTTCTCGCCTTTCTTACATTCCCACCATAAGCAAAAACAATGATCTTTTCTCGCCTTTCTTACATTCCCACCATAAGCAAAAACACTGATCTTTTCTCACCTTTCTTACATTCCCACCATAAGCAAAAACAATGATCTTTTCTCACCTTCCTTACATTCCCACCATAAGCAAAAACACTGATCTTTTCTAGCCTTCCTTACATTCCCACCATAAGCAAAAACAATGATCTTTTCTAGCCTTTCTTACATTCCCACCATAAGCAAAAACACTGATCTTTTCTCACCTTTCTTACATTCCCACCATAAGCAAAAACAATGATCTTTTCTAGCCTTTCTTACATTCCCACCATAAGCAAAAACACTGATCTTTTCTCGCCTTTCTAACATTCCCACCATAAGCAAAAACAATGATCTTTTTTCGCCTTTCTTACATTCCCACCATAAGCAAAAACAATGATCTTTTCCCACCTTCCTTACATTCCCACCATAAGCAAAAACAATGATCTTTTCTCGCCTTTCTTACATTCCCACCATAAGCAAAAACAATGATCATTTCCCACCTTCCTTACATTCCCACCATAAGCAAAAACAATGATCTTTTCTAGCCTTCCTTACATTCCCACCATAAGCAAAAACACTGATCTTTTCTCGCCTTCCCTACATTCCCACCATAAGCACAGTGTATGTTACCGGAACAAGACACACAATTTATTTGAGTCTAGAATTTAACGCTCACCCAGACCGAGTGGCCAAGCTAGGAACTAGCCACTACTTCGACTACCGAAATTAATTCTTGTGTTGAATGAATATCTTCAATGAATGCAAACAGGTTAATTTCCATCCCTACAGTGGAATAATCTGAATTGTTCAAAATAAGAATTTTTCTAAAAGAAGCTTTTTTCCTGTTTTTTTCTATGTTCTATGTAAAAAAACTATCGACATCCTATTTTCAAACGAAGAAATAATAGTGAATCAGTGAGGTTAACATCCAAGGATATAGCAAAAAGTGAGGCACAGGCCTGATAATTAATTACTTGGAGATCTAAATCTCAACTGGAGAACTATTAGAACGGCAAATTTTTCCTAATACATTTTATGACATTTAGTGAATTTTTTTTTACTAAGTTTCTACAGCAGAATTCTCATTTTAATGAGACATAAGAACTACAATCTGTTATATTTTGTAATTATTGAAAGGTGCTGAGAAATTAGCAATATAATAACATTTCTTACAATATTTATATTTTTTATATTCAAATCTCATTGTTGTAAAAAGAGAGAAAACTCTTAACCTTATTTTTTATATGGTTTTAAATGAACACAAATTATGAAAGGAGAAAAACTAGACCCAACTGAGAGTTTTTTTTAATATCTATTGTTTTCTTGTTTCTAGTCTGACGCGGGCGTTGATTTAATTTTGTAAAGCTGAAAGCTTTTTCAATAATGTAATAACCTTGTTCCATTATGTTAACTGATTGAAAATTTAATCCATCTTGTTCAATGACAACATTTGCTAACTCCCATTTTATTTTAACTATAGAAGTAGACATGTATTTAAGTGGTGCAACTGTAGGTAGTGTAATCATACATTTTTTGAATTTGAGAATAGTAATCAAACTCAATATTTTTTCAAATTCATCTGTCTCTAGTGTAGCCTTGGTTCAATGTCAGAGCTGGCAGATGTATTAGATTCTTTCTTCCCATGGCGTAAGTCCTTTGCTATAGATTCCCCGGTGGTCCCAGAAAAGAAAGTCTTTGTGTGAAACGTTTGGCAGCAATGAACACTTCAAGGTAGAGATGCAGGTGTATTTATACATATAAAGAAACCTGTAAATGTGTCTGTACGTTCAATTTATTCTGTTTGTTTGTTACCAGTAAATCCAAAAAGTACTCATCGAATCTTGATGGTAATTATTCTGTTGTACTCCTTATCTTTAAGAATAAAGGCTAAGCTATATACCATCACGCTATCTCATCAGCAAGCGAAGCAGTGTGAAAAAAAAAGTACTGTTAGTGTGGTTACATTCGCGTTTTAAATCTTCAACAAACAAAATATATGAACTTTTAATGTTTAAATCTTATTTGTAACTTTCTTTGGCAACGAGGGGTTTGGAAATATAAACAAATTATGAATGTAGAATTTATTTATTTTTTTGCCTTACTTGATCATCAAATAAAGTGCAATCCAAAGAGTAATTACAGAATACATTTCAATGTTAAATCCAAAGAGAAACAATATTTTGTGTTGGTTGTTTTATATTCACATTCATAGGCAAATCGTGATTCTTTAACAAATAAAACTTACAAGTAGGTAACGTTCAACATCTTTATGTGATTTGATCTTACATTTTCATGGATACATATTCAAACAAATATATTATTATGCTCCCATTAAAAGGCAGAAAATAATAATTAAAATTGTATACAGCAAGCAAAAGAACACAGCCGACAATTTAAATGCTAAGAAACATATTTCAATAAATTTCTTCTAATCGTGATAGTTTGTTTTGTCTTTCTCTACCCCTCTCACGGTCAAGTCGAAACACATTTCGGTTTTAGCGAACTTTGGATATTGTGAAACAAATATCTGTGTCCAGAATGGTTCGCTATAAGTGGATTTGACTTTATATTGAAATCTTGACGCCTTAAACCTCGAGACCTCCAGTGTGTGTGTGTGTAGTTCCAAACCCAAGAAAAATAGAAAGGTGGCACTTTTCAAGTTTATTGAGTGAAACCCCAAGCTATACAGTTCGGGTGTATGGAAAAAATCAAATATGTCGAGCCTAATGCCTTAGACCGCGTATCAACTCAGAAGTGCATCATGGCAGGCCCAACTTAGCGAGGTATGGAAGCTATAAAGGCAAAATAAAAGACCAAGATATGCTAGAAATGTATGCAGCGCATTCATATTATAATGATAATTCGAAATTTTCCGCAGTGATGATTGGGGACAAAGCGACAAAGTTTCTTGTTAATAACTACAATAAGTCCATATTATGACAGAATAAATATTTGTTTACAGTCCTTATTTGTGAAGCCATTCTAAAATGGTCAAAAACGGCCTTTTCAACGCAGTTTTTTTTATCCAAATATCATTTAATATTTCAACAGTGTTCAGTATTAGGAACATCTATCAACTCTTTATCTCCATTAATATTCAATCAGAAACGATCCACGTGCAATAGTGTTCGTGTAAATATACGATTTAGAGCTGACTGTATCAAAGAGTTGAAGGTCATGTGATGCACGCTCTTAAGCACAATTAACAAAGCAATATTAAACTTTGAATAAGTTGTTTGGGAAATCTTTAGTGTGTGCACCTTTGCTCCTTTTTTTTTTTTACAACCACAGTGAGCTTAGCACATTAGACGTTGTGACTCCCTACCCGGCCTGAAGTATTAAATTGAGTGATTGTTGGTGTGGAAGGATGCCAAATGAAGGACCATGAAAATCTTAAACTCTGCATAATTACTATTTAGAGAAACTAGCGTATGTGAACTTCTTTTTTTTACTTTTACTTTACTAATTATATAAAAATGAAATGCTTGCCTTTTGTTTATTTGTTGCTTAAACACGCCCAAACCACTGTATACTTTTAGCAGGCATAATAAATTTTAAAAATATCAGGAATGTAGTGGAATTACTCCAAATACCTCAATAATTCCCAAATATTTGAAATTTTTAAGTTGAGGTTGGTGAAATGGGGGATTTAGAAATTCCCAAGACTTATGTAAAAAAACATTTTTCACTTCACCTGTTTCTGTTACAGCATTGTCTAAGGCGTCACTTCCGCAATAGACTAGACTGCCAACAACAAGGAGATAGGGGTTTTAATCACGGCCAGTTGTACTAAATAGTATTTGTTAAACGGTTTTCCACTTTACAGCCACGTAAATGAGAGTACAATTCTTCTAAATCCAACCTTTCTCATCTTTAGCTCAATGGCATAAGCAGTACTTAATATGCGTATAACCTGAACAGGTAGTAAAACGCGGTGTTTTTTTTTTTTAAACTTCTCACTGTGGTAGAAGATTGAGATTGGTCAGGAAGGTATAAGATCCACTCCAAACACTTCGAATTAAAATTTTAATTTTAAAATTAATGACTGAAAAAGGGGGGAAAGGATCCTCCCCAAAAAATATGCTAAACTAAATTAATAAAACATTTCCCGTGTGATAGAAAATATAAATATTTAAATACATGTAGCGGGACAACATTAAACAACCATAAGATTCCGAACATTAAAGCTTGCCACACACCTAATCGGATCGGAACAGATCGGAACACATCGGAACAGATCGGAATGAGAATCCTACGAACGGAAAGAGTTTTGTCCGCACACTGGTTCAGAATTCACTTTGGGGCAGTTTCATAGTCAGATTTAGTACGCCTTAAGTGCGGCGCTATACTAAATACAAGACAAGACAAATTGAATGGAATGGGCCAGTTTCATATGCGAAACTGGCCCATTCCATTTTGGTCTAGGTAGGTGTCGTCCTGTATTTAGTATCGACTCGCACTTTAGGCGTGCTAAGTTTGACTATGAAACTGGCCCTTTATGTCAGTCGGAAGACAGCAACCATAATGATGCGTCGATTAGAGTGATTTTGTGATAGTAAATGATAATACCAATGAATAGCAGGTAATGGTGTTTGTTGTGTGCATTGTTGCCTAATAAGCCAATGCCGACGAAGAGAAAGAAGAAGAGGCTTCAAAATTACTTTGAGTGCATGACATACAATAAATTAAACATAAAATACTTTGAGTGCATGACATACAATAAATTAAACATAAAATAACCGAGATTTCCTCCCGCGCATTCTCCTTTTTAACACAGTCATACTAATATTTGTTAGCAATGTCATAAATTAGAGGGTACTGTTGAACTAAATTGATTATTTCTTCATCCAAATACATTATTTTTTAGATACGTAAAAATTGTCGAGGAACAGGAAACAAACATAAACAAGTGTAAACTGAGTGCGAGTGTAGATGACGCAATAGTCCAGTGCTGAGGACGCATGCGCATAGCTTCGGAACCCATCGGAATATACGTCAAAATATTCCCTCCTGAGCGGGGCTAGCATGACTGCCACGGAAACTGTTACCAACGTCGGATTGGAACAACACCAAGTATTTACCAACAAGTGCGATTGTGAGCGCTCTTTGGCAGTTACCAACCACAGTGATGCTTCTATTTCCAATTTATTTTTTGTAACAATGTATATAATTTATGTTTACATATCTTACGATCGTTCTTAGGCGATATTGTGTTTTTATCACTTTTATAGATTGCTTTCGTTTGTAAACTCAATTTATGGGCTGTGATAAATGTTTCGCTTCAAAGGTTACTTTTAAAAGTGATTGGTTGACATATTTGTTTTTTGGTTGGAAATTATATAAAGAATGCAGCCGGATGTTGAATATCATAATTGAATATAGTTTTGGTGTCTGCATGAGTCATTGGAACACTTCTAAATATCCTAGAAATCCACAATTTAGCTTTCCGATAGGTCTTAAGATAGAAAATCCTTGAAAATTCCTAAAAAATGTAAATTTAATATGGTAGATTCAAAATAGTGGATCTAATTAGACCCAAAACATTTAAAATGAATAATCCCTTTTCCCTGTAAAGTGTAGAAAGTAGACTGTTGCAGTTCTATGTAAATTTCATTTGATTTAACTCTTTTACAACCAATTATTTATCCAGTATTACTCTCCTTTCTTTTTAATGAGCACCAATAATCGAGAGTACAAAATTGTGTATAAAGAAGTTATAGATTATTATTCAAAATAAATTTTAGCTTTTAACACATAGGCCTATTTAGATTATATGTATTTTGATATTGTGTTTTAATATTCCTACTTTTCCCGTTTTGTAATACAATTTAAAACAATAATGGATTAATATTTAAATACATAATTTAATATTTGGTTATTTTTCCCTTCGATTAATTTTACATATTATAAAATAACCAAGCTACTCTATAGATTCCCCTTGGGAGGAACTGGTACATCAGCGAGGTCTTTCTGTACATTCAAACTTTCGTCGTGTTTTTATTACCTTCTGGGTAGTATAAACGATAAAAACACCAAGTAATCCTTTTTAGAATGTAATGTTTGTCTGTCTGTCCATTTGTTTGTTTCCAGTAAACGCAAAATGTATTCTTCGGATCTAAACGCGACTCTTTCAGTTGTACTTACTTTTCAGAGAACCATGGTAAGCTATATACCATCACGATAGCTCATCAGCGAGCGAAGTGGTGTCGAAAAAACCGGGCGTAAGCGGTGAACATCCGTCGCGGCTGGTATTTCGGGTACACAAGATGGCAAGTGATATGAGCTGGGATGTGGAAAGGGAGGGGATGCGGGTAGGTCCGTGTTTCTTCTTGAATCTTTGTACGCACACAAAAACACTGCTCTTAAAGTTTAATTCCTTTCTAGCATTTGAAATTGTCGAATGTGTTGATGTATTGCTTAATGCGAGCGAAACCGCGGGAAAATGCTAGTCTATAAATAAAATCTATTTCTTCTTAGCAGGGAATTAGATGGCACCCATACATCCGAGCAATATAATACAAGGTTTGACATAGACAGTGGCAGTAAATGGTTTTATTCATCATCACATGCACAATATAAATAAATATATTTTATTATAAACTCGTGTAAGAGAAGAAATCATAAAACTTATCCACAATATTGTCCGCAATGTACAAGCTTTGTACAAGTGATCTTTTACAGCAGCATCACAAGAACCTGGAACCTGCTTCGCTGATCGCATGGTCTGACGCACTACTCTCGTGTTAGACTGGACTGCCGAAGACGGGGGGATCGGGGTGTGATCCCAGTCGGGTGCATTAAGGGAGATTGTATCCCAAATAGTTTTCTACTCTCCCTCCATGCAAATGCGGGTGAACTTTCTACAAATTAAACCTTCCTAATATCTAACACATTAGTGTAATTAGTATATAGGCGTATAGCCCGGACGGGTGGTAAGGTGCGGTGTTAAAAAAAACTAACCTAGATAACCCAGATATAGAACATTATCGCGCTGTTTTAAAGGTTCCACAGTTTGATAATCGTATTCAGGTAACATTTTTCAACTAACTTAGATATAGGTCTATTTAATTCAATTGAATACGCACCTCCTTGAACGGCTGTCTCCTGCCAAAGACAACTAATATCATATGCAAGTGTATAGGCTACCTTCTTAGGGACATAGGCCTATAGGAAATGACCTTTTGGCACCCTCAAAAATGAAGTTAATAAATTAATTAGAGTACATGTGCAAGGCAATTTAATTGTGAGTTGTTTGATCTAAACTAAAGAATGAATTAATATCGCCAAGGAGGCACCTTCGACGCCCATCTCAATTTTTAAGAAATATTTAAGGAGGGAGGGGGGGAAAGCTGTCAGCCACCAAAAAACCCTTCCATTGTTATCTTCCCATATACAATAAGCCTATACACATTTTAGCTTAAGAAAAGCGACTAAATAACTGTGTTTTTCAGAGATAATGTACAACATATCTTTATAATACGCCGATAACCAAACTTATACTCCTGGCTTTGGACTTGACCTTTCTACAGCAAGTTTAGTGATATTAGGCGTGCGCAGAAATGATATTACGTAGGGTGCGGCCATCCGCCAAACTAATTTGGAGTTGTGCCTCTTTCAGCCATGAATGGACTTGATACATTTTATAGTCATGGTTAACATAACAAGCACTCAAAAAACAAAACCGAATCAGGTTAGAATAAACTATGCACGTATTGTAGACTAAATGTAAAGAGTATTTACGTATGCTAAAAGTGTTTTTACTTACCGCGTCTTAATACGCGTCCGGGATATCCTTATTTAATTAATCATGTTATGGGGTAGGGATGAGGAAGCTATAACGTTGAGGGAATATATTTCCGCATTTGCGTAAAGGGACAGTGGAAAACTAATTCAGGGGAAAAAAATACATCCTCAGTACACCCGGTCGGGATTTGAAACCAGATTCTCCATCGCCGGAAAACTAGACAAGACGAACCTGACGTATAGTCCACGTAAACACCGATGCAGGGTAGCATCATTTTGATATTGATCCGTGTATTTGTCTTTGCATGAGTTTGAAAATTAAAGAGTTTGGATAATTTTGTGTATTTAAAATCTGCTTCTGTGGTCGCATGGTCTAAGGCGTCACTCTCGCAATAGTTTGGACTGACAATTATGGAGAGATTGAGGTTCAAATCGCCGTCGAATGCACTGTTATTTGTTTTTCCCAAACGGTTTTGCATTCTTTCTCCACACAAGTGCGGGTACACTTCTTCTAGATTAACCTTCCTCATCCTTAACAAATTAATGTAATTAGTAGGTACGCATTTGCGTATAGCCCAAACTTGTGGTAAAACATAGTGCTAAAAATAACTAAAACCTAAAATATTTTCGTTTAAAGTTCCTTGTTAATTTTGATAACCTCCTTAAGATTGTAAAACTATTTTTTAATTTCGTAAAATAGACACTCAAGGTCAGAATAAAGTTGACTGTATACTTTCCAGATAGATACATTTTAAAAAGTAAAATGGCCAAAGCATAACCCTTCCATACGAGGCTAACGTCCATGCGCAATTTGGAACACGTCTATTTATCTAAATATTTCAGGTTCGGTTCCCAACAAAGTTGAAAATATGTTTCCTTTTGAAATAAGGTATGATACTGTCCATCAACTGACAAATAAATGGGCTGGACTCAGGTTGTTGATCTTATATTATAATTTAGTTGGGGATGTAGGAAAGATGAGAAAGGGCCAGTGTTTTTGCAGTTTTTATATCAAAACTTTTTTTTTGTCAAAATAAATCATATATTTCTCCAGTAGAAGTATATAGTTTAATTTTCTTCACGTGGTGACCTCAACAGTTATTTAATATCTGTCAAGGCAGTCCTGGAATTCAATAACCTTTCTCTCATTTCATCTAATGCCGCTATGCTTATGATAAATATTCAACAACTGTTGATATAAACATGTTAAGAAAATTAAACTCTATGTTTCTATTGAAGCAATATTTTTTAAATTTTGTATGAAAAAAATGTTTCACTAAAAAAACTGCAAAAGACACATTTTCTAGAATCCCCTACACTCTCGCTAGGTTAGGTTCGGGGTTTGGAGGGTATTTCTTCCAACCCTTCACCACTGAAAGTATGATAATGTATTATTTTATCACTTCGTAGAGCTACCAGTAGATAATTGAAAAAAAAAACTTTACTAATTATCATTTAGAGAACCTTTTAGAAAATACAAACATTTTTTTGCGGCCAAAATTGATATCATTTTACAATAATTAACTTTATTTTATGGGGATATTGATTGTTTCTATCAAAAGCGACAGCTACATAACACTGGACTCAACGTATGAATATGTGCGTATAACCTGAGCGGATAGTAAGACGCGATGCTAATAATAATAACGTATGAATACGTAAAAGTAGATATGGTAACTTCTTTAGCTGTCAGATTTGTCGATTCGTAAGAAAATATTGGATGGCCTAAACACGACAATACCAATTTGTTGTTTGTGAAAAATAAACTTAAATTACTCTGAGAGGGATTTAATGTTGTAACAGTTCCTCCCTCGCTATATCCTGTTTGGAGATTTCACCAGTCAGAC
>CABFWO010009090.1:1278-13808 GCA_902155825.1 Timema genevievae | reverse complement strand
AGGAGAGAACAGTTCACTCCACAGTATGGTCAGAAGAGAACAGTTCACTCCACAGTATGGTCAGGAGAGAACAGTTCACTCCACAGCATGATCAAGAGAGACCAGTACACTCCACAGTATGGTCAGGAGAGACCAATACACTCCACAGTATGGTCAGGAGAGACAAGTACACTCCATAATATTGTCAGGAGAGACCAGTACACTCCATAGTATAGCCAGGAGAGACCAGTACACTCCACAGTATGGTCAGGAGAGACCAGTACACTCCATAGTATAGCCAGGAGAGACCAGTACACTCCACAGTATGGTCAGGAGAGAACAGTACACTCCACAGTATGGTCAGGAGAGAACAGTTCACTCCACAGTATGGTCAGGAGAGAACAGTTCACTCCACAGTATGGTCAGGAGAGAACAGTTCACTCCACAGTATGGTCAGGAGAGACCAGTTCACTCCAAAGTGTGGCGAGATAGACCCATACACTCCACAGTATGGTCAGGTGAGACTAGTACACTCCAAAGTGTGTTCAAGAGAGACTAGTACACTCCACAGTGTCGTCAGGAGATATCCAGGGATCAGAACATGTTCACATGAGAGATATGTTATGATAGTCTAGTTTTCCAGGTCTAGGCCACACACAAGCATCCGGTGGGCCAGGGAATGTGTAAACATATTCTCATATGTTGTGTGTGTTTAGGGAGCTTTGGCCCGTGGCCTTTACTATGGGACAACAGACGCACATACTTACACACAAAACCCCTCGTAATTACAGATATTACTCATGCTCATGCACACGAGGCAGTTTTGTCAATTGTTTGTTTCATTTTCACAAGAGTTTGTGGATATTTTAAATATGTATACATTACTTAAACCATATGATACAAGAAAATATATTTAAGATTTCACCATTATTGCATAAAGCGAGAAATTAACCATGGTCTCGTATAGAAGTATTAGTAAACCAGAAGATTGCAAGAGATGGTCATGTTAGACTATTAGTAGTTCAGGAGATTGCAAGAGGTGGTCATGGTAGACTATTAGTAGTTCAGGAGACTACAAGAGGTGGTCATGTTAGACTATTAGTAGTTCAGGAGACTACAAGAGGTGGTCATGGTAGACTATTAGTAGTTCAGGAGATTACAAGAGGTGGTCATGGTAGACTATTAGTAGTTCAGGAGATTACAAGAGGTGGTCATGGTAGACTATTAGTAGTTCAGGAGACTACAAGAGGTGGTCATGTTAGACTATTATTAGTTCAGGAGATTGCAAGAGGTGGTCATGGTAGACTATTAGTAGTTCAGGAGATTGCAAGAGGTGGTCATGGTAGACTATTAGTAGTTCAGGAGATTGCAAGAGGTGGTCATGTTAGACTATTAGTAGTTCAGGAGATTGCAAAAGGTGGTCATGTTAGACTATTAGTAGTTCAGGAGGTTGCAAGAGGTGGTCATGTTAGACTATTAGTAGTTCAGGAGGTTGCAAGAGGTGGTCATGGTGAAAATATTGGCAGAGTTCGAATGACAGCTAGTTGTATTGAAAGCTGTTGTTCCTACATCGTTCACTTGTCATTCCTTGCAATTGTAGGTACATTTATTGTACATTCTACCTTCCCCAACTTTAACGCCCATACGTAGTTGGCTATGGATAGCCCGGACGATCATTAAGATGCGGTAAATAAATATATGTAGCTAGCCCTTTTGTTACAGGTCACAGTTTCGATCACTTGGAGAGACGAGAAATCATCAATAATAAATTGAGTTCATCTTCGTCCATTTATTAGTAGGTAGCTCTACGGTCTGGGGTGTGGCTGTTGTAGTTGTCTGGAGTATCTTATGGCTATCATGCTCGCACCGATTAAATAAGAAGTAGATGAACAAATTACTGTTGTTTCCGTTCTTGGAAGTGGAGGAAAGTGTTCGGTCCTGAGTAACCGGAATACTCAACGGGACAAATGAACGTCGGACGACCGGAGGAAACGTGCTCTGTGTATGGAAGTGCGATCAACTAGAGCTTGTTTATTTCTCTTTGCATGAGGAAGTGAAAACAAGTTCCAAGAAATGCTACCTTGGCTGTCAGATGATGTTGCAGAGACGAGCGGGGGAAACCGTGCATCCATCGCGTCTCGTGTGTGGGCTACGTGACTGTTTAAGGTGCGGCCGAAGGGAGCGCAAGTATTTTTACAGTTTTTATATAATTTAAATTGTTTGGCCAAAATAAATCGAGTATTTCTCCAGTAGCAACATATAGTTTAGTTTTCTGCACATGCTAATATCAACATATCTTGAATATATGTCAATATGGAATTTTATCATAACTTTTTCTCTCTATTTAAAAAGTTTTGATAAAGCTCCAGGACACTCTTGAAAGATATTCAAGATCTGTTGATATTTGCATGTGCAGAAAACTAAACTATATGTTGCTACTGGAGAAATATTTGATTTATTTTGGCCAAAGATGTTTAGTGCTGTAAAACTGTAAAATTACTCGCGCTCCCTTCGGCCACACCTTAAGGACCGGCTACACGTAACCGCACTGCACCGCACCGCACCGCACCGCATTTTCTAACAAATGTTATATTCTTTATAGACTGAGTTCTTATACAAATTAAGTTAGCTATTAATTACGAAGAGTGAAATTTTAAGTTAGCTTTTAATTAAGAAGAAGAATGTTGTTCAATAAGTTGTAAATAATATTGTTTATCTTGTACGTAATGTTGGAAACAATGACTACAGCGTCAAACGTGACACGGCTGTGAAAGAAATGCCTAGTTTTACCATGAAAACAAAGTTCGGAAGCTCACGAACATTTATTTCCGGTGGTAAGTGGCTACACGGTCCGCACCGCACCGCAAAAGTGCAGAGCAATGCTCTCTCGACGATTCGTCCACACCGGCGCCGCCGCAAAGAGATGCCAGGGGCTGCTCAACTCTCTTATCTCTAGGGATAAAACACGGACCTGAAATGGATTATATTCTGTCCGGCATGATACTGAAGATTCTAGAATAATTAATTATGTGTATACAAAAAAATTAAACAGGTTCTTGGTAAACAAGTGGCGGAATTGGCTTGTAGGTAGGTTCCCAATAATGATCACTCTACCTAATTGTATAATATAGGCCTACTAGCATAAGTACCCGGAGTCCCTGGCAACAATTTTATTTGCTTCAAACATACAAAAAAATCTCCTATTTTTTTCCCCTTCCGACCATGTTTTTAATTAATTTAAAACCCGCCTCGGTGGCGTAGTTAGCTAACGCGCCAGTCGTGTTGAGCTCGACTGCCGAGGACATCGAGGTTCGAATCTCGGTCGAGTGAACTGGGGGTGGTTTTTCCTAAATGGTTTTCCACGCTCTCTCTCCACGCAAATGTGGGTTCACTTCCCCTATATTCAACCTTCCCAATTCCTAACCCATTAGCGTAATTATTACTTAAGCGTATAAACCGAACGGGTAGTAATACGCGGTGCTAAATAAATAAAAATTAATTTAAAAAAAATCAAATTAAAATTTTAAAATTTTGCTTAGAGTAGCACATGTTCGTGCACAGGGGCTACTAGATATTAGATTTCAGACCTTTGTTTCTGTAGATATCACGCAACACTCATGACACATAGATACACAAACTATTAATTTTATTAATATAGATAGATAGAAAGATAGGTGATAGATAAATAGAAGATAGCTTAATAATTAGTGTATTAATTTACTTTCTAAAGCGGAGTCTCAGGATCTTACTTTTAGGAAATATCTCAATAATGGAGTTTACAGGGTCTGAAATTATAGTACGGTGCAAGTAATATCCAGATAGTACAGTTGGCAACGCTGGGAGATGCGCAGTAACAGAGTGAATCAACTGCGCAGTCATAAAGTAAGGTTACGCAATGGCTTGACGGGTAAGTTTCATGCCAAGGAGTGGTGTCACTTGTTGACAGCTGCAAGATGTCAATGTTAGTAGCTGAAATATGACAATGTTGGTAGAGCACATTCCCCACCCAAGTTTACTTATATGACAGCTCAAAAAGTTGCGAGAAATAATCCCTAATGTATCCCTACGCCAAAAGGTGACATCTGTCACTTTGAATAACTGTAATGAAAACACATGGTAATGTATGAATGTGATAGTTAACCATTGTAATTTAGGCTAATATTATTTATTTATTTGAGGTTGTACACAAAACTTATTTATCGTATTATTCCACTTAAAAAAAATTACAACAATTTCACAAAAGGTCCTGTGATCGAGTCCAGAAGCCCTTCCTGTGGCCGAAAGGACCTGCCCCACTTCTGTTAACCTCAATGACCAAACAGGGTTAGAGCAACAGACAAATAAACTCACAGGGCGAGTTTATCGCAGGACGATAAAATGCTCCATTCTTGTCGGCATCTGCCAAACCCTTCCTTCACTTCTAACAAGACGTGTATTAATCACAACTTGTGAATGTGTGGAATGCCGGGCCTCCGCTCGTGGTTCGGATCCCACGTTAAACTGTAGGTCCTCCATTTCATCTCACAATCACCCTACCATTACACATTAGCGTAGGTGCGTATAGCCCGAATGGGTAGTAAGACGTGGCAATAATAATAATAATGATAATAATAATTGTCGGCATCCCTTACCACTCAGCCACAAAAACTAGTCCTGCCCAAGTTGACTCAAGTAATGGTTATAGAGAGAGAGATGGGGCATTGTGGGAGATCAATACCGGGCCACCAGCAGAGTCCTGAGTAATACAAACTACCACACAAGCTGATAACATTGGTCTAAGTGCGGGTCTAGTAAGCAAACCATTTATCCTTTTAAATAATGTTTTTACAAAAATAGCACTACCAGACAAATTTATAAATTACATTTGACACATAAAAGCGGAAGACGTTAAAATCTTTGGTTTTGATTATAAAACAATTAATTAATTTGTGAGCCACCTAAAATACCTTTACTGTCTTCAAGTGATGCTGGTTACTACTTCTTTCCATAATGTACACCGTGACAACATTGCATGAAAATAGCTAGAATATCTAAATAAATGTGTACATACATATCCCAACTTTAATTGAAATTTAATTTTGTCAGAACCACTTCGGTGGCTGAATGGTCTAAGGCGTCACTCTCATGATAGACTGGGACTGCCGATAACGGGGAGATCGGCGTTCGAATCCAACTCGGGTGTATTGAGTGATTTTTCCTAAACAGTTTTCCACTCTCTCTCCCCACGCAAATGCAGGTATACTTCTTCTAAATTCAACCTACCTCAACCTTAGCCCATTATCGTAATTCGTACATAAGCGTATAGCCTGAACAGGTAGTAAGATGCAGTGCTAAAAATAAGTGCAAGTTGAGATAGATATAGTCTATATTGTACATTTATTTAGGTGGACATTTATGCCGGTTCGGAGGTCGAAGCGTTTCTGGAAATGTTGAGGAATATGCCCGAACGATGCCACTAGGGTAAACAGGATACAGCTGGCTGACTTTTTGAGCAGGATGGCCGCCATCGACAGGTCTGGACAAGTCTCATCAAATCTGAACAAGTTCGAACAAGTTCCGACTGGTCTTTACAAGATTCTACAAGTTTCTTAAAATATTGATTTATTGATTTACAGGGGTTTGATTGATTAATATGTCTGACAAGTCTGGACATGTCTGGACAGGTATGAACACGTTGGAAATTCGAGGTAGTTTCCCCTATACCTTACAACGTGATATTAAAATCCAAGATGGTGGATCTCATACCCGATAACTTGAACGCAAACTGATAAATCCCCCCAGTTTTTTTGTTGCGGTCTTGCATAATTTTAATTTATACTACTACTGAAATGGTTTGAGCATGTTTGATAACAGCATGTATTGGATGTATGTGTTGTATGTTTGTTTGTATTGTATTCTTGTCTGCATTGTATATATGTATGTGTGTTGTATTATATATTAATGTATGCATGGTTAGTGGTGTTAATGGGACTTATTGCAGTATTCTCAAGGATGAAAGGTTCATCATCAGAGGTGGGAAGTGGGTGAGCTTTGTAAGAGGTTATGTATGAACTTGAAGATTAGGATGATGGTAAGACATATATCCAGGTGGTGAGAGGGTAGGGTATAGGATTGAAGAGGGATCCGTTATGAAACATAATTATTTCACTGTGCCTGAGAATTTGTCTCTACCAGGATGTATACCTATGCCATCATGAATATAAGGTTAGAGAATTGAATTCATGCCAAGTATGAGGTTCCCCCTTGTGGATGTGTCAAGTTCAGAAGCTTTGGTTGGGTAGGTTAATTTAGGTTAAGGTTAACGTTAAGGTTAGTTTGAGTTGGGTTAGGTTGAGTCTGAACCTGTTCGAGTATGACCGATGTATCTTGACTCTATTAAGTGTCAGAATATTAAATGTTTAGCAGGTATGATAGGCATAAAGGGAGGTCATTTTCAAAGTTTGACAAAGTTGTTGAGCCCTCCTCATGCTGTGTAGCTAACTGACATTAGCCAGAAAGAGCGAGGTATGTGTAGCTGTCTGAGCCTGTTCCAAGGCGTGAGGAGGGTCCTCCAAAAGGTGTGGTGGTGATTATAAGACGTATCCATCCTCTTCAAGGATGAAAAATATGTAGTATTAGAGATTAAAATTGAAGCTTATAGGTGGTTATGGCTTCGGGTGGTATACAGCGGCGTTAGCACTTCTATGATTTTACATGACATCTACCATAAGCTAACAGATGCTATGAGTAATGCCAACATTGTCTGAAAGTAACTTTTGTCAACATATTTGGAAATAATTATTATTTGCTAAGTAGTACTATTATTATCACTAAAAAATAGTATCAATCAATTTTAACAATACTTCCCCAAGGATTACAGTATAATTTTATTTTCCATAATCAAATTTAAGAAAAAAAGTCTACTAAATTCATTTTAGTTTTTCTTTTAACTCTTGTGGCAATTACAGGTTAAATAGAGCGTGAATTTTTAAATTTAATGGTATTATATTCAGTTGTTAATATTTTTATAACTGGCCTCGCATATATTTAACATAAATAAATGGTTTGTGATTATAAAGAGGGAAAAACATACACAATGTTTGTGAAATAATATAAAGTTTAAATTTTGTAAACATGAGTATTAATACAATTTGCCGTCCAACCTGCAACAAGTTCCTCTACGTCCCCAACTGTCATCATAGCGTCTATCCAGTGGCCATATTTGTTTTCGGCATATAAAGTCACTTTTAACATTCTCTTGCTTTTAATAATTAATTTGAATTAAACAGCAAAAGAAAACTTCAAAAATAAACAACCGACCAAACGGTTATTTTCATAACCAAAATCTAACAATTTTAAATAGACAGTATAACAGTGAATTATCGTATAAAATATATTTAATTAAACCACGTGCATGAGTCAACAAGTTGAAGCGAACAAAATATTTTATACTTGTAATTATTTGTAGTTGAGTATTTACAGGCGTGTCTATGCTACCGTTAATAATTTTATTACAACTTTGAATAATACAGTGTTTTTTTTAAATAATAATTTGGCTACTTAGTAATCTGTGTGTTTTTTGTGGATATTATTTCAGTGTGTGAGCGTGTTCTCCTTGGAAAATAAACGTTTTTTTAGTGATATTAGAATAATTATTTATTTAATACAAGCGTGTGATAAAAAAAAGCTAGTGTTTCTCAGTGATCGATATAAATTATTCGAAAACTTAAGTGTATCAAGACTATTAAATAAATCTTTTAACCCCAAGATTGTGTTGTGTTGCCCTCTAGGCTAAACCTAGAGTTTTATGATTTTTATAGTATTCCAAAAAAATCTTCCCGCCGTAACGACACTTTGTGTCCCGCACAACGACTTTGGTAAGTTTGTTTGTTTATGTCTTTTGCAAATTTATTTATATAACGGTAATTTATTAAGATTTTCGTACAACAAAATTCTCAAGTTTTCTTTAGTTCTTAAATGGTTTGCTCTTTTGTCTTTATTTCATCTTTAAATGGGATTATTATATTATAATAATAAGTATTCGTCCGACCTAATCTTTTCTACCTCGATAACGGAATAGTTATCATTAATTAATTGGTGACCTGGTAGTCTAGGGGGTAAGGTGTCAGACTTCTGTGCTGAGGGTCTAGGGTTAAATCCTCGGTACCGGCACATATTTATCTGATCGCCAAACCCTTCCTTTACCTCTGACAAGATGTGTATTAATCACAACTTGTGAGTGTGAGGAATGCCAGGCCTCCACCGTGGTTCGGATTACACGTTAAACTGTAGGACCTCCATTTCATTTCACAATCACCCTACGATTGCACATTAGCGTAAGTGCGTATAACTCGAATGGGTAGTAAGACGCGGTGCTAATAATAATAATAATAATAATTAATTGAATTTAAATCTTGTCACTTACATGTAATTTTATATCTTTTTGTTTACCTTTTAATAAGCTTGTTTGTTAAACTTATATATTTCTTTGATACATTTTCAGCCCTATCCTTCATCAGGTATAACTTATTTAATTATGTAAAAGCAATCGTTTCTTTTTCTACGTGATAGGAGAAGCAACGATGCAATCTTAACTTTAATTATTACCACTCATTACTTTAAACTACTTAAGAATGTTTTCTAAAATAGTTTTAAAAAGGTTTATGATAGTGGTTTTTTTTCTATGTGTAATACTACACATTCAGATTTTTCACATTTATAATGTTGTTAATAATACTATAAACAAATAATTATTTGTAAAATAATAAAAAAATTTAAAAATTATTTATTTATAATAATAAAAACTAATATGGGATTAAATGCAAAAATTTTAAAAAATTATAAAATTTTAAAATTATAATATATTACCGGTATCACATTTATAATGTTATTAATAATACTAGTACTAACAAATAAGTATTTGTAAAATAACAAAAAATTATTAAAAATTATTTATTTATAATAATAAAAACTAATACGGGATTAAATGCAACATTTAAAATAATTAATACTAGCCCTAACATCAACATATAAAAAATAAATATATATATAAATAAAAAATAAATAAAACAGTCATATATGTTTCTTGTATAGACCTCAATTTTGGCTGTCAGAAGTGACAACTGATAAACACATGTTTTTGCAGATCATATGGTTCGGCGTAGGGATACATAATTTGGTCAGGTAGCTTTTCAAAGCTGTCAGCTGTCAGTCAGCACCAAAGAAGCTATGTGGGGACTGTAGCTACCCAAGAAGATAGGATATTAAAGTTTATAAATACACGTAAGAATCAATGGAGTTGGTCTGAAAGGGCAAATGTTGATTAGATGCTAATTTGCTCTGGAATGCATGGTCAGTAACTTTCGACTCAATGTATTTTTCATTACTCCGATATGTGTAAGATGATTAAATGTTTAGTTTTAGCGAAGGATATAAGGTTTGGCAAGAAGAGGATATAGATAAAGTACATTTTTCAAAAACTTGCAAGAGTCTGTCTGGGTTGGTTCGCCTCGTAAGCATCTGTGTTGTGTGTGACGTCATTAGTAGAAAGTTAGGTCATCTTGCCTGTCAGAACCTATTTCAAGGCATGGGTTGGGTCTCTTATCCGATGAGTTGGTGTGGTAAAGTCGTGTCAGCAGAAATATGGGGTTGAGGGGTATGGAATGGAGTGATGTGATGTGGGAGTGTTTGGGAAGGGGGGGATGAGGGCTACCATGAAGTCGGCTGGTGGGACAGTGGATGATTATGAAGTGAAGATGGTCTAGTGAGGGCTTTGGTTGTTGTGTTGCAACGTTTGTAGGTTAGTGTGTATGTTTTTGGTGAAGTGTACCGATATTGGCCTGAAAAGAGTTTGGAAAACCTTCCCATCCTGGGTTCATGAACAATATTGCATCTGGAAAGAGAATGGAAAAACCTTAACATCATGAGTGAGGGTGGGTAGAGGGGTTGGAAAAGGGAATTCACCCCTATGAGTTTAAGTAGATGAGCGAGCAATTGATTAGGTTGTTAAAAGAAGAAAAATTGCAACATTATTCATAGGGAAATCACCGTAAGGGAATCTGGATTGATGCGAGGGGAAAAAAATTAGAATGGATATAAATATTTGAAAAAAAAGTTATTGTGGAACAAGGGGTTGAAATGTAACCTATCACGCACAGGCATTAAAAAATATTAATTATCAAATTAAATAAAATTGTTTAAAAATGTGGGAGGGGTGTCGAGCTGGAGGGGGGTGCCCATGAGGTGGTGGTAGTGGTGTAAATAGGACCTGATGTGCATAACCTAATAAATAAATGAGGTCATTCAACCAGTTCAAACAAGTTAAAAATAAACGTGCTGGCATGGCAAGGAGACAAAAGGAAGACAAAGGGAATAAAATGCGTAACATTACAAGGAAATGTGATTATCAAACGTGTTCAAACCAGTTCATTTATTGTATGAAAATTACGCCCTACCAAAACAACTAGGGGAATTTACCAGTATGGGTTCAAGTTGTTGGGTAAGAGATCCACCATATTGGATTTCCACATCACGCTTTAAGATATAGGGGAAACCCCCTCGAATTTCCAACATGTTTATATCTGTCCAGACTTGTTCATCAAACATATTAATCAATAAATCAATCACGTGTAAATCAATCAATTTCAACCAAAAAATAAATCGATCTTGGTGAGAACTGTAGAATCTTGTTAATACCCTCGGAACTTGTCGAGACGTGGACCAACTGTTAGGACCTGTCCAGACCTGTAGATGGTGGCCATCTTGCTCAAAAAGTGAGCCAATTGTATCCTTTTTACCCTACTGATATCTTATGAAATAACGGAATCAGGTTATTATTTTTTTTAATTTGGAATCAATCTTGTTAATATTTTAAAGTCTGTACCTTTTATGTGTCAAATTTAGTTAGTAAAATGGTTTGGTAGTGTTATTCTCGCTATTATAATTTTTTCAAAAATAAATTGTTTGAGTACCGTACTAGACCCTCACGCGTTTACAAAGGAAATGTTGGAATAGGACTGGTAGTAGAGCCATCCAGAGGGGGGTAATTTCCCCCAGACCGCCCCTTCCAGGGGGCCCCAAGCCACCCAAACATCGCTCTTGCGCAGTCACAAATCACAAGACACAAATTCAAACGTCGATTTGTTACAGACGTTATCAATGTAGAGATAAGATAGGTGTAGCTTAGTAATTTAAGGAGTTTTTTCTTAAATATAGTATAAACATATTGTCAATAAAAACTAATGAGACAGCGAAATTAATTTTTTTTTTGTGTGTAAAAGACTAGAAGTACCCTAAAATCATTGACCCAACTTCTAAGGGACTTGACTAAGAACCCTTTCTGAATACTCGCTGTTCCATTTGACTTGACTATTGTGTGCTGCCAATTAGAAACCTTCCTAAGCAGACGCTGACCCATTTGACTAGTGTATTGTGTGTGATCAGCTAGAACCCTTTCTTAACACACGCTGCCCCATTTTACTACTGTTTGTCCAACAAGAGCCCTTTCATAACACACGCTTCCCCATTTGACTATCTTTTGTGTCCAGCTAGATTCATTCCTTAACACACGCTGCCCCATTTGACTATTGTTTGTGTCCAACTAGAGCCCTTACTTAACACACGTTGCCCCATTTGACTACTGTGTGTGTCCAACTAGAGCTCTTACTTAACACACGTTGCCCCATTTGACTACTGTGTGTCCAACTAGAGCCCTTCCTTAACACACGCTGCCCCATTTTACTGTTGTGTGAGGACAACTTGGGACAGTCTGGTTTTATCCGTCATAAATAAACACAATTGAAACCGTATTAACATCACAAAATTAGGAAGGTGAGTTTTAAGGAAATGCACCAGCACTTGCCTGAATGGAGTGTTACAAAACCACAATAATTGATAGTTACAATCTGGAGTTCTATTCAATGACTTCAAATTTAGTTCCAAGCCCAACTTCCCTGCCAATGACGACCAAGTACAATACGATCTAACACCATAGACCACTCGGCCACTCCTAAGAGTATATCGTTACAATTCACCCTCCTCCTGACCATATAGATTAACTTATGTGCGCAGTTGACAGCCGGAGCTGTCGCTGGAGTCTGCCAACCAAACAACAACAAATTTCCCTGGTTGTTACCTGAGTGGCGGCAGCCTTCATGTCTAGTGGGGTTTTGTCGACCAGCATACAACCGTGCGGCCTCCTAGTGGGATGCAACCTGCACTGCTTAGTTCTTGTTGCACTCGTCCAGACGCAAATCACTCACACGATGGTAGGGACCACCCTTAACTCTCTGCCACAGGCTAGAAGGGACCACCCTTAACTCCCTATAACAGGCTAATAGGGACCACCCTTAACTCTCTACCACAGGCTAATAGGGACCACCCTTAACTCTCTGCCACAGGCTAATAGGGACCACCCTTAACTCTCTGCCACAGGCTAATAGGGACCACCCTTAACTCTCTGCCACAGGCTAGTAGGGACCACCCTTAACTCTCTGCCACAGGCTAGTAGGGACCACCCTTAACTCCCTATAACAGGCTAGTAGGGACCACCCTTAACTCCCTACCACAGGCTA
>CABFWO010009089.1:0-13813 GCA_902155825.1 Timema genevievae | reverse complement strand
GGGGGCGTTGAATGTCTTAAAATTCACTGATGTATCTTTAGAACCAATGGACATAGACCTTAAAATTGTATATGAGGGCTACTTTATAAAATTGTGTGTTTCTTTTTTTAAGAATTTTTTAAATCTCATCCCCTAAGCGGGTATAGAGGTGAAAAAGGGGTGGTAAATCTCATATCCTTCGACACTATGGGTACCGTTGTGCAGGCACAGATTGTGGTGGTGCTCAAAATTAATAGAAACAGCTATTCCATGTTGAGGAAAACCAAAATTGAGCAGGCAATAATCGTTAAAGTTAAGAAATTAAAATCGGTGTTAAATTGGAGAAGTGGGTGTAGGGGGTTGAAATTAGTAGGGAAAACACTATTAGATGAGGTAGAAAATATAAATTTTCCAGGACTGCAGAGGAATCACTTAAAATAGGAAAATAAGATATATTTATTTAACATTTCTTAATCAATTTCTTAACAGTTAAAATTTTAATTGGTAATCCAAAGTAAAATATACTTATAAACTAAATTATTTTAGCGAAACGTATAATATAAATAAATAGCGAAATACAGCTTAAGATGACCGCCTCTGTCAGCGAGAAATTATTAATAGCTGTCAGGCCACACAGCTTAAAATACAATGGCCTGTGTAGTTTTATGGATCTACTTCTCTATTCAGTCTAAGATTTAATCAGTTTCAGCCTTCACCTAAAATCACATTTAGTCATTTCATTAAGAAAGTGGGAAAAGAAAATTACGAATCTTCTTATCTCAAAGTAAAGAGAAAAGCTCGCTGTTGGTTCTCAAATATATTAAACTTTTCTTTTGTGAGCTCATTAAGAAATTATTATATTTGCTAAAGGAAAAATATATTTAGAGCTCTTTTTCATCAAACCTAGTCTTATTACTGAGAAATGTATTTTATATCTGGTTAAAAATTAGATGGACTATTTTCACACATTTTATCTATTAATAAACTTAAAATATAAGGTAGTAAAAGAAAAAGAACCGTTTTGTAGTCTTACGACTTTATTTTGTTGTGAACTATATTTTGAAAATAACGCGTATAAGAATTAAATATTGTGTTAAATCAGGACGTCTGCACGGCAATTTCTCGCTTACCGAGTCAAACTTACTTATTTACTTAAGAATGAGATTTACTTGCAAATAACTTTAAAATGACCTTCAAATTTAAAGGCAATTCTAATGTGATGACTAATGACAATAGGTAGGTATCAAAAAATAGAAACAATTTTGGGGTGATTATGGAACTATTAAAGCATTAATCATTAAATTATTGAATATAATGTAATAAATATGACATTTTTATTCCATAAATTTTGCTATATATTTAATTGCTTAGCCATAACTAACCACAAATACTCATGTTCAAATACAGGTGCAAATAATTATAAACTCACTATTAAAGTAGCTTATTATTTATAATTAGTTATAAATATTGTTATTTGTTTGATATTTCAAGTGGTGACAAGTTCACTTTGACTTATCTACTGTCCAGTTTGATACTTTACCAAAAGTAAAATCTTGCTAAAATTGAATGGCATCCGTATTTGTATGTTTTTTTCTTCCAAATCTGTATTCATTATTTTAACCTTTTTGAAATTAAATTGTCCATAAAATCTAACGGCTATATTTGAATAATCATTGTACACCATTTTTTTAACAAACAGTTTGTGCCTATAAATTAGTAACATTTTTCTATGAACTCCTAAACACACCAAAAATATCCGTTAATATTCTAAATGTAAATGAACCAAATTTAGTTTAGTTTAATCAAAATAATTAGTCATATTGAACTAAAAAATGACCGATTGGTCGAGTTGCTTTAAATGTACCATATGTATATATTGTATATTTGGATCAATAGGCATGTGAACTAAATATCGGGTTCTGGTTTTTATGGTTACAGTGAGGTCAAGGTTCTAATTCCAGATAGGTGCAATGAGAGTGGGATTTCTAAATTGTTTTACACTTATTCTCCACGCAAATATGGGTACATTTAATTTAAATTTCATCTTTATCTCCATATACTCAATAAATGTTATTAATTTGGATATTCCAAGTGGGTAATAAAACTTGGTTGGAAAAATTGTGTAAGGGACCTATTATGTAAGCCAATATTGATGCACAAAGCCAAAAGTTTATGAAACAAAGTTTGGTGTCAGTTACATTAAATATGTAAGAAAATGTTAAAGTTTTTGAGATGATTTATTCAGTTAATAAGAGCCACAATTAAAAATCAATCATTTTATGACTATAATTTATAAGGCTAACAATGAGTTTTTTGTACTTGGTATTTTGTGACCCGGTTTCACAGAATCTATGGCTAAAATAGACCGCAAGAAATGGATTCAAACAAATAACTTTTTTTTTGTGTGTCTGAACATATGATTCGTAGATTTTTCTGGCCTAAACACATTCGCATATTTAATTTAGAGTCCTTTAAATGATATAATTTGCAAACATTTCTTTGAAAATATTACAAAATATTCGTTCTTATAAACAATACTAGTTTTTAATTTAGTAATAATTAAATTAATTAATATTTTAAAATAATACTTAATTAAAACTGATTTTGCACTGAAAATTTGTGGAGTTACTCTCCTCCCCTAAATGCTTGGAATACAATTAGCTCTCTAGATTTATGCCAAACATACAAAATATTAACATAACAATCACTTAAATTATTTCAATGAGTGTATTGAATTTCGTTTAGATATTTTTATAATATAATATTTTAGTAAAGTAATTTGGGGCCCGATCTAACTACTATTTGTGGCCCGGTAAATATGTCTCCCAGGAGTTATTTACTATACTATTAGTAGCTAGTAAACACATGTACCCTTTCCCCCTAAGAAACAATTATAGGCCTACAACTTTATTTATCATGTAAAACACTCACCAAATATCCATTTTAAACAAAATAGTTAAAAATATTTTTTAAATTGAATTTTCAAAAATCAGTTGTCAGTAAACTACCCTAATTTGAGGGCTTAAATCAAAATTTACAAAACGCCTCAAGGTATAACCATAATATAATATAATATAATATAGGCTATAATTATTAAAGTTTGAAAGAAATCCATCAAAACATTTTCTCTTGAGCACAAGGGACATACAGACAGACAAGGGGTCAAAGAGAAATACAAAACCCAACTATTTGTTTTTGAGGGCACATATAAGGCAAAGATTAAACATAATATCGTGATTTAAAATGTTCACGATTCCAAACTAAAAATTGTTTTATTTGGTGACAATTACATATATCTATATGTGTTAAGCCTTAGATATTGTTATTTAAAAATTGAGATGATATAATTTCAAATTAAAGAATTTATACATATGAATACTTGGATGAATCCCTATACAACAGAATATTCTAGACAAATTATTTACATTCTTAGAGTAACACTTATCTTATAACAAACTTTCATTAAATTTAAAATATGTATTGACTCAATAAGTGGACATTTAAAAAAGTAAAATGGTCAAACGTTCATTCACAACATATTAAACTTCTAATGTAAACATAGTTTAATACAAGAAAGAAAAAGAAAATTTATTTAAAACAACAAATTAAAATAAAGTTAACATCTCCAGTCAAAGTTTCTATTAAATTATATAAATTGAATGTTAGATAAATTTAATGAAAAGGTTTAGCTATATCTTAGTCTTATCTGTATTGGTATTTCTGATCAGATGTAGAAATATGAAAGCTTATTCCAACATGTTTCGGTACTTAATTAACGTACCATATTCATGAAAAACTAAAAAATCGAAATTAAAGAAGTGTTAGGTTTACTTTCTAAAATCTTTAGAATTAATTTGTAGGTGTTTTTAGGTGTTTTGTAGGTGTTTTGTAGGTGAATTTAATTAAATTATTATTTGATTATTTTATATGTATTTAACTAAATTTAGGAGTAATATTGTGTTAGGTTTATTTTCTAAAAACTTTCAAATTAATTTGTAGGTTTTTTGATTATATTTTATTTGTTAAATAACAATAAGGTTAAATTGAGTAAAATATAAAATGTAAAATATTAAAATGAAAAGATTATGATTTAAAAATATATACATACAAACAATGACGACGTAAAATATTAATAAAATTGTAAGTTTAATAAAACTAAACATTTGAAATGCAAATAGTAAACCGAAATTAGAAGATAACATACGAAATAATAAATACATAATCATTTAAATTAACAAGCCTATAATTATCATAATGATGTTGATGTGATTAAAATACATATTGGCGGAAGGTTTGTGAAATTTTGAATTATTATAGTGTATGAAAGTTTTTGTGGAATTATCAACAATAAGTGGTAAGCTACAAATATGATAAAAGAAAATAATTGATAAATGAGATAACGTTGCTATTATAGCATAGAGTATAATTTATATGATGAGTAAATATAGATAGATATATTATTATTGATTTTATCAAAAAACGTAAAGTTAAATTAAAATTATACATAGGAATACAGGGTATTAAAAATTCCTGATTATGGTTCGAATAGGTTTTAATTGTGATGGAAGGAGAGCTAGAATTATTAGAATGGCTGTTTGGATGTATAGGTTTTCCGCGATGTTCATCATATAATCTCAACTCAAAAAATTAATATACCAAAAACGGTATCTACAAATTGATGTATGACTGTAAGACTGTATTCATTGGTCAGACCGTAAGAAGCTTTCAATTTGATATGATGAGTATATTAGTGATTTTAAATAAAATAGATGCAAATACAAATTCGCCGAACATCTAAAACTTTCTGGGCATCAACTAACACGAATTAATAACTGCGTGAAACTTTTACAATCCTCTTCAAAAGGTCTCAAAGTGGACATTGCGGAAAACCTGCACATCCAATCAGCCATTCTGAACAGCAGCAACATTTTAATAGGACGAAAAGAACAAATTTGAATCACAGAAGATTACCCGACTACTTGCTTGCTCGCGCCAACTCTTCTGCTGCATTAGCTTCGTACATTCTAAATATTTATTATTTTATTCATGAAATTTTAAAAATGTATAAAATACACGTTGTAATAATAGTACCGGCCATCTGCTACGTAAGTATGGTAAACCCTTTATGGGCCACCAAATGTGTACGTGCGGGCCTCGTGCGGCCCACTGGTTGCAGACCAGTATTCTAGAGGAAGATGTTAATAATGTCAAGTCTTTTACCCTTGAAATAACATGAATGGATTAGTGATTGGTTGTAGAGTGCTATGTGTGCTGCTATAATCTTTGTTAGTTTCGTAATTCGTACCACGACTTATGTATAATATAAGCTATTATAAGAATGGTGACAGTTAGGAGACAATTTATGCTAAAACACTCTCAATACACCTGTCCGAGATTCTAGCTCGAAACAACCCATCATCGGAAAACCGAGCTAAACGATTTTAACGTCTATTCTGTGTGACCACCGAAATGTGCTACGATAATAATACACTCTATATTTATGGTTCAGATTAAATTAAAAATAAATAGACGATTACATTGCAGAGACCAAGATATCGAATTAAAACATGATGGTTATAATATTACAATTGGACTATATCTATACAAATTAAGGTCTATTAAAAATTATTAAATTAAGGTCTATTAAAAATTATTATAATTGTTTAATTTAGAGTTACGTACTTTCTGGACGATAGCTATAAAATCTTATTATAACAACATTATATGTGTATTATTTAGAGTTAAATAAACTTAACATTTGGCTTACAAAACACCAACAATAAAATCATTCTCACAATCGACTCAATAATGCACTTTCTATTTCCCCGGAAACGAATGAAATAAACCCTAACCTCATTGGTGTATTTCGTTTACTAACTGGTACTACGATTTTTATGATTAAAAACTTAATATTTTCAATATGAAACTGATCGAAATATTAATTTTCTTCCTCCTGGGATTGATAAGTTCTAGGTTATTCAAGAAACTTTTTAGATCTGCCGGGAACTACATGAATAGGCACAAACATGTCGAGGTTGGGAAACTACAAGGTGGGACAGTTGCTTACTATTATGAGGTTATATGCGATTTGGCTCAATACATTTGAGAAAACCTGAATATTAATAACAACAAACAAGATGAAAAGAATTGTAATTACGTCACTGTCCGTGTTGAAGGGATCTCAGTTCAATTAATTTAAATTAGATGAAAAATCATACCTGCACCGGAATCGATGCTAGGACCTTAAGTTTAGTATACTAATGCTATACCATTTAGCTAACCGGGATTCTTCTCGTGTTCAGAGTCATTTTTCACTCTTGTTTTAAGACTGATTCTGTGAGTTTCATTTTATGATGTGCGTGTTTATTCATTAGAATCTCACGTTAAACTTAAAGTTTTATATTACATACTTGGCTGCATAACAGTCCTACCAAGTGTCAGATGACACAAATATGATCGATCTCATAGTATTGGTCACTCATATTTATTTGAAGATGCCACACGTCCATCTCAGAATGAGAATGAGCCGAAACATGGGATGAGTCCTAGATAACTCAGTAGTAGAACTACGGTGCCCTGAGCCAATGGTCTCAGGCTCAGTTCCCATGTTCAGGTGCCTTTTTCAAACAATTTAAATTATATATAATGTAATAACATGGTTGGTAGAGATTATTGAAAATCACTATTACTAAAATTTCAAAACTTACCGTAAATATTCTATGTCAGTACTATTTATATCGAAATATTTATATTAGTTTCAGCCCATAATGACCTGCCTGCAGCTTGCCCACCATGGACAGACACTCTACCATTGGGAGTTAAAGCGCCGGGGATTCAGCTACCTCAGAAGGTGATTCTACTCCAGCCAGGAGATCCATCAAACCGTGAGCCCTATGAGCATAATTTTTAATAATGTTATTAATATATGTATTATTAATTCTATTTATTGATGTACCTCCTGTTAGATTTTCGTCCCTACATAAATTATACAATTAACACAGTTATTACCAAAGTATTTTTTTGTTCTCTCACTCAACTCAACATAATTAAAGTTTCAGAGGGAAAAAATAATAGTATTTATAATATTAAGAATTAATAGCCGGAGCTATTATTTATGCTTGTTAGTAGAGAAATACTCCACTAGATACAAGACAAGGTGTCATTTTTCAATTTTCAGAATCTTTATATTATGTTTCCATGAAGGACAAAAATGCCAGAAAATTAGGATGTTGAAAAATTTCAGTATTATAATTAATTAGTTTTTTGAAGCATAATTTCCTTAATTATTGACAAATTGATCGAGCTAAATCGATGATTGTGGCTTGCATTTAATGTCTGTTGGCTCACCGATGGTTGTAGTTTCTTGTAGATGTAATTTGGATTAAATTTGATTTTACTCACAAAAATGAATAAAAAAATTGTTTCTTGAAGAAATATCTGCAACAATTATGGCGATATTTGGCTTGGAGTAATCTATATGAAGTAGTATTGGGCAACTACTACCTTCATTACTATATATTCCTCGCACCTCCGGCTATTATTAAAACCCATTTCTTGATGTGTAGAACAAACCTCACTCACAATACATTCAATTTCTAAATCCGCGGATGAGAATTACATCATTTTCACTCAAGATGATTGATTTAGAAGCCTCCTATCTCTGTTTAAATTGTCCGGATCACTTCCGTCTCCCGTAATTTTAAAAACGTTCGAATATTCTCTTCTTTTTTTTCCAAGAATACATCTTCCAAAACAAAGAAGAATCCACTCCAAAGAAATGTTTGTTTAAAACAAATATATTAATAATAATTTTTAATAAAAATGAGAATATCAGGAAGCAAGCAGAAAAAGATGTTAAATTTAAAAATAATACCAAATCAGCTGTTTTTCTGACATATAGAATAATAATGCTTGAATCGCGCGCTTTGGAAATTAAGAACCAGGAAAACAATCATATCAACATGTCCTAGAGGCTCATTCTGGTAGCGTAACTTGGAACTTGATGACAATTAGTTCTAATTGTAACCACTGAAGACTACGACACACCGGTGGTCATTGCCTAATAATAAAATGTTTGCAATTTTATATTTGGTAAAATGAATCTTTTTTTTTATTCTCAGGTAAGACCAAAATATATGTATATTTTAAAATTCTAATCATCTTCTTGAGTTTGCCATGTTTAAGAAAGTTCAAAGTCCTTTTAGTTGTGAAGTGAGAATAGATAAATATAAGGTTGGCACAACTTTAAGTACATCAACAAATAAAATTAAATAGGTTACGTTTTGTTAGACGAATGGATTGTAAATATAAATTATAATTAAAAGGGCAGGACGATGTCTTTGTTACAATATTAATTTGAAAATAGAATTAAATTACCATGCCATACATCAATATTGGTCTTTTGATTTTACTCATAGGCTGCATTACAGATAATTTTTAAAATTATATTAACAATAATGAGATTTGTTTATAAAACACTGATCTTGTACTCATGAAGTTCATGAAAATACTAATAACAACTTGTTGCAACGATATATCGTCTACCACGGTGTAAAATTAATGATGATGCGTCGCGGTGGACATTTGGGTGGAAAATACATTGTGTTATATTTTAATGAATCAATGTTACCTCGCTTTGGTGGCCGCATGGTCTAACGTGCTATCATCGTGTTGGACTAGTTTGTTAAAGATAGGGAGATCTGGGCTCGATTCCAATCGGGTGTACTGAGGAAGGATTTTATTAAATGGCTTTCCACTCTCCCTTCCCGCAAAAACGAGTGCAATTCCTATAAATTTAAACTTTTCTAGTTCCTAACACACTATTTTAATTATTACATTGACGTACAATCCGAACGGGTAGTAAGATGAGGTGCTAAAAAGAAATCAATATTAACCCACATCGCAGGTCACATGATCTAACGTGTTACTGTCGTGTAAGACTGTAGGTGATCTGGGTTTGAGTTCCGATGGAATAAGGTAAGTTTTATTCCCCTTAAATTGTTTTCCACTCTCACTTCGTGAAAATGTAAGTACATTCACACTAAAATTCTGCCTTTATCATTCCTATTTCATTATCAAACTTAATCTATGCATGTAAGCTTAACGGATACCAAGATGCACTGAAAAAAAATGTTGATACACATTGTCAGTTTTCTGCAACAAATTAAAAAACAGGTGAGCGTCGATAAATTGGACGTCAATAATCCGGATCGTCGATAGTTTTGATAACCAAGGGAAAAAATTATTTATAAAAATAACCACATTAGTATTAATAGCAGAATCATGGCCGTCAAAAATTCGCACCTCAACCTATGTTGGTAAAAAATAATTGGATACTTTTTTCGTTGTTGGAGTTTTGCCTTATTTTATTCCTTCAGGATTTGTAATATTTAGCAAAAAAAATTGTATTTCGTTGTTTAAATTAAGCCAAAATGTTTCTACCTTAACAATGAGTTTTCGAAAGTATCCCATCTATGATTTTTTTTATAGAAACTGACTGTAATTAATCATCGCTGGATCGATCCCCAATTAGTCTGAATTATCAACGCTACACAAATTTTGTTGAGTATTACAACGAAGCTACTTGTTACCATCTTAGATTACAAAATGTTCAACCTCTGTCAATACACCATAAACTAAACTAAACACGAAGCGCAACTTTCTTCGGATGGGAAATAAAGCCTTCGGTTCCATGTCGATTGTGGTATGTATAAGAATCCAGGAAGGTGTATGAAAATACAATCCCAGCAAAACTGGTAAATTCTTTCGCTCCTACTCATAGAAATTCACATGTTTTGATATTATCAGTCTGTTCAGAAAGTGAATATTAATAACCTCAAATCAATAAAAATATTTATTTGCAGTGATAATGTTCAACAATATTGTAATTAAAATTATATTTGAATTATGTTTACTTTTTCTATTGGATGAGACTGACAAATTGTTTTAACATTAATTTGTTAATATTAAAAGTATTGGTCCTATGACTAAAAGGTCTCTATTCAAATATATAAAATAAAAAAAATTCTACAAAAAAGTATCGATATTTCCTTTTCGTGTATACAAATATTTCCACGTATTACTGTTTATAAACCCTATATACCTCTACTATCCTCTACTATTACTATAGTACCAATACTCTTTTCCACAACACCTTCGTGGTAAAGTACAACGTACTAAGTTCTAACGTAGTAACCCTTGAGATCCAAATTCACGATTTCATCGAATTTTATGAATTTAGTTTCTTCTCCTTCCTTCTTGTTGTCTTCTTGTTTTGTTGCTGTTCTTCTTCGTCTTGTACATCTGTTTCCATTTGTTCCTGATTTAGAGATTACAAATATTCTGGTAAGAAATTCATGGGATTAATTTAATCATCTTGATTGAATTCCTCTACACTGATTTATTCTTCCGGTCCAACTAAAGAGTCTTCATCTAGTGTAACAATGATTCAGGATTGACCTTGACAATTACCACAAATTGCTGAACAGTATAAACTTATTTTTATACAGCCACACATTTGTCCACAACCTTTTGAACGGTTGCAGAAAATCATATTCAATAGGGAATGTGGAGCAGGAGAATGTGATGATCTTTTTGAATCAAAAATAACTTTACATTAGCCATTCGCAGTCTCCAGGGTTTAACTCTTTGGCTAAAAATGTTTACACTTGATAATAAACCCGATAAATGTGGTGTTGATCTGCACTAGCTATTGGTGTTATTGTTATTTCTTGTAGAGTTAACAAAGAACGAGTCTCGATGTGTATCAATGGACACTTCCTTAACTGGAGAACTATATATCGCTTAGAGGAAGCGTAGTCCACTAGAAAATATTCATTCCTTAGAACAATATTCTTGATTAAAAACTTCCGACGAAACTTGTAAATCCTCACGCTTTTCTAATATATTCAAATAGTTTGCTTTACCCTTGTAAAAAACAGCAGATGTGGTTTCACATCCAGTGATTGCTAGTAAAAATAAAATACAAACTTTACTCCTTTCATATTGGACGAAACCTCCTGAAGAATATATTTTCCTCTCAACCTTCCCTTTACCTGATTTCAGAAGGTAAACTTCTCTCTCTGCATGCGAGTGAGCTATTAGAAGCACTAAAAGACATCTTCTCCAACAACAACAACCACAACAACTGTTGTATTGACGTGGTTGTTACATAGCTTTTAAATTTCTGCTGTTGTCATTACATCCATCAAATACAACAATTAAACCAAAACGTATCTGCTATAATTAATATATGTCGCAAGAATACGATCTAAAGTATCATCTTGATGCCATACAACACGAAGCAAACAAAATCATCCATCTATGACATAAGTAATATTTTCAGTACCAAGTTCAACTACTCTTAGTTCAAATCTGTCAAACAAAGATGACTTTTTAGTTTTGCGCACTCCCATTTCATCAAAGAGCACCAAAGGATATGGAGCCAATTCATACTGTAAGTAGTCACGGAGATCTTTATCGGATTTTTAGTGATACAATTCTTTGAAATGGCAACAGAGGATCAATACTTACTGTAGTTTCATTAATAAAGGGTTAGAATACAATTTTATGTGGGGGTCTGTTCGGGGGGGAGAATGAGCAAAATAACCGATATTTGGTGCAGGTGCCTCGAAAAGTGTCGCTAGTTCTTAGAATTTTGCAGCCGTGTGAAATCAGAGAGGGGGTAAATAAAGGAGAAATTACATACTAGCAGTACCTTACATAAAATATTGGTTGATGCCATGTTTTAAGTTAAGCTAATAAATAAATATTCAACAGTAACACAGGGTGGGAGTGCAAGGTGTCGTCCTGCCTCCCTTACGTGTTCCGAGCTTTCCGAGCGTTTCCTGAGCATCTGTTGCGATCAACTGGATGGAACCTGCGGTGAAGGTGAAGAAAGGTGTCAGCGTCGGGGTCGGGAGAAGACCACCGGATGAGGCGAAGAAGAATCCCGTGCCCGGGAAGAGACCGGCCCCGAGGTGGAGGAAGCTAGCGGCGAGCGTTGGGGGAACCGCTGCCAGTAGCAGTCTTGTGCTGCCCGTCCAGGCAGGGAGAGTCGAAGGTCTCCGTTCGCGGGGACTGAAGACCCCTCCGGTCAGGAAGGAGCTAGTGCTGGGTGGCAAGTTGTCCACCACGAGCCCGAAGGCCAATGCTTTAGCGGCAGCTGCCCTCTCGAGGGGCAACAAGCATGCAGGCGAGGCCGAAGCTGGCGGGGCCGCTTCAACTCCTGGAGTCGTGCGTGCCACTGGCAGAGGAAAGCAGGAGTCTCTTTCGGGGGAAGAATCGGCCCTTTATAGGGCCAACAAGGCACTTTCTAGGGCCAGCAGAGCTGGCGTGACCAGCCCACCGGGTGTAGACAGCGGGGCCCCTCCAACTACCGGAGGTGAGCGTGCTGCTGACCGAGCCCAGCGAGAGTCCATCCGGTAACGATTCGGCCCTTTCTAGGGCCAACACGTCGGCCAGCGTGACCTCATCAAGTATTGGTGAGGTGGGCGCAGGTGGCCAAGGGGAAGCCAGCGGGGCCCCTCCAACTTCAGGAGGGCAGTGTGCCGCTGGTGGAACCACTGGGGCATCCGGCGATGCGTCCTCAGGCCTAGGCTAATTGAACAGCGCCGGCCCCCTGCAAAGCGTCGGCAGCAATGCCGATGCGGGCGTGCCCTGCGGGGCCCCTCCGACTACAGGAGGTGAGCGTGCCGCCGGCGGCCAAGAAGTACTAGAGGCTTTTTTCAGGGCCACCAGCCCGCAAACCGGGATGGATGGCGAAAGCTCCCGCCAGCACGATGGGTGTAAACCTATCGGTGCCAACGGAAGCCCTGATTAGGGGGAGCCTAGCCGCCGTTCGCCGGTAAATACCGCTGCAAGTGGCAATGACGCATGCGCTACTGCAAGGGCCTCACAAGCCCGCGTCAACTCCAACACCTCCCGCCAAGGGGTGTCTGCAGGTAAGAAACGCCCGGCTGAGTTCTCTTCAGACTCTGAAGACCGGGTCACACGCTTCGCGCGTGTTGACAGCTCGAGCGAGTCCGTGGACGTGGATGCGCGACGAATCGAGCCAGGGGTCGGATAATGNTGCAGGTAAGAAACGCCCGGCTGAGTTCTCTTCAGACTCTGAAGACCGGGTCACACGCTTCGCGCGTGTTGACAGCTCGAGCGAGTCCGTGGACGTGGATGCGCGACGAATCGAGCCAGGGGTCGGATAATGAGTCTGATGGGTTTCAGACCGTAATACCCCAACGAAAGGGTAAGGCCGGCAATACCAGAAAGCTACCGGGGGACAACCCTAACCATTTAGGCGATAGCTCTGGTGATGAGAGCGCAGATGACGGTGGCCTGGGCCAGGGTGCGCCAGCGCTGAGCAAAGGTCGGAAGCGGCGTAAGCCTAAGGGTAAGAACGCAAGCCGTGCCTCACCTCAGCCTGGTACTTGTGGTTCTGGGCCGGCTCCCAAAGCCAAGAGGAAGATCCCTCCCATCATCTTGTGTGATGTGGAGGAATACTCCAATGTGGTGAGGGCCATTCGAACCAAGGTTCGAGAGCCTGTGGAGGCAGTCAGGCAGCCGGGGGATCGAGTACGTCTCCAGTGCGGGTCGGAGGAAGATTACCGTGGCCTCCAGAAGTTCTTGCCGAGCTTGGGGATCCAGCATTGGTCCTACGAGCTGGGTCGGGAGAGGCTGGTCAGGGTCGTGGTGAAAGGACTCCTGACTCGGACAAGCCCTGATGACATCCAGGAAGAGTTGGCGGAGATGGGTTTCCCCGTGAAATCCGTCACCCAGATGCTCTCCCAGCGGAAACGGGACCAGAGGACCGGAGAAAGGCAACGGTTGCCGAACTTCGTTG
>CABFWO010009088.1:0-13821 GCA_902155825.1 Timema genevievae | reverse complement strand
TAACACCAGATCAGGGATTGCCCTCCAATATGTTGCCATTTTGACAAGCCTGCAATCCAGTGAGGTGCATCACCGGTCCTTTCAAGGCTGACTCTTCACATGTCCTCTTGGGATGTTTGAGCCACGTCATTACAATGTGAAACTATGTACCGAGGATGTGCACAGAGTCTAAAACATTTAAATATTCAGAGGGAGACGTAATTTTGGAATATATCATTTCCTTTCGACAGCATTTTCTCGGCTTCTACCAAACAGTTTTATTTAATAGAAACATTTTACTTATTGTATGTTCTGATCAAACTTTACGAATGTTCAATAACAATCTCTTTATAATGCTCGTCAAAGTATTGACGCTAAAACTGTGTTTGCTATGTCGTAACTAAGTGGTTCAGGTCTCGAGCTGTGTATCTCTACAAACGTGTGAACTGTTTCTGGTGTTGGAAACGGTCGCCCGTTCTCCTCAGACCTCGTTTCCTGCCGTATTTTGACGTAGAGAGGAACTTAATCTGTTTACATAGCCATATTATCGTCCAACCAATAAAGCTATTTCCCAGAAATGGAACAGCTACGGATAGTTACTGATTGATTAATTGCGAGAGCACTAAACATTTAGCACAGTCTCATATTGTTTAGTCGGTTTCCATCATAATCGGAGGATATTTTACTGCTGATAGTAAATTACGATGTGAGTCTTTATTATTTGATATCCGCCATATACGTTTGACGCAGCCACAGATAAGACGAGATGTAAGTGTCGGGATTTCACTCTAACGCTATTCTTGTATACAAATAGTGCTTTATAAGAAACATTCAGTTGAATTATCTACACAGAGTGATCCAAACGGCTCTATAATGTGTGATGGTCTCTTTGGACTCTGGACAGAAACATTCCAACTGTCAACGAGACCGACCTTAACTTGGTCGTTCAGCTCCGTGACGTTGGTCGGAGCTCGCCATCTCTTACACTAATTACACTAATTTCACTATTGGGATGAATAAGGTTGAATCTAGAGGAAGTGTAGGGAGAATGAAAAACCACCCGACTGTGATTTGAACCCCGATCACCCTGCTGTCAGCAGTCTAGTCTATCGCGAGAGTGATGTCTTGACGTCCACCGATGCAAAATGTCACCTTACCGTATATTGGTGAAGTATTTTCTAAATATTGTAATTAATATGCTATAATTAGACTATCATTGTATGCCTCGTTAGATAATAGGCCATATATTATGCATTCACCCCCAGGTTTGCAACATCTCTGGAATGTGTTCGCTCCCGAGATCAATGCGGGGGAAATGTTTGGATAACAACTCACTCAAGTTCAATAAAACACGTCTAGTTGCTATATCCGGCGAGAAAGTTCAATAAAACATGTATAATTGCTATATACAGCGAGAAAGTTCAATAAAACACGTATAATTGCTATATATGTCGAGAAAGTTCACTAAAACATGTATAATTGCTATTTTAGTTGAAACTCTATGATGTGAGTGTGGCACGCAAGCTGAAAACATTTTGTTTTAGTCAAGTTTGAGCTCCTCTTTGATAAGTACATACAATATAATATATTCAGGCTAGACTTCAAGGCGCCTCCTACTTAAGCTGAAAAGCCTTGCAGACGTCCAAAAATCTTCCATTTTTTAATAAAAATGGTTTTGTTATTTTAAAGCTTGGTTCATGTTTAATTGGAGGTGAAATGTATTTACACTACCCAAGGTCACAACGGAAAATACCGGGATTGTTGAGGATTGTTCTAAAGGTTTGAACGTTGAGAAATGGCATTTCCATAATAATTACCGCATTAATGTAAATAGTGTATGTTTCGGTTACTTGTGTAGTTGTTGCTCCCAGAGGTTGGAGCCCAATCAAGGTGGTTTTAGAAGTTGTAACACCCTGGCTCGTTACGGAATATGCATCATTAGGGTACCAACCAACATTTGCTTCTTTCAATATTTCAAATAATGTCCCCGATGATGTATTGAATAGAAAATAAATTAATTAAAAAGAACCATAAAATAATAATTCTGTATTTCTATAATGTTTCAGTGCACAGTGTTGTTATTAGCAAGGACGGGGGACTAAATTGGAGTGGGATAAAATGTCGTGTCTTGCAGTGTTATCAGAGTAAGCAGAGCTTGATAACACTGTACCTCTGATATGTTATCTCCCACTCTGTCCCCATTATAAACCGTGTACAAGCTATGATGGTGAACTTCCCGACCTTCCCCAGTTTGAATTCTGGGTCCAATGCAAGCCGGCCGGCAACTGTTTAAACCCGCCGCCTCGTGTTGAACAATAGCTGAGGGGGGAGAATACACTAACACTTGATATAACCCTCAGGGGGTTTCTGGCTGAAAAGGGCGTGTTTTTAAGTCCGGGATGAGAGGGTACTGGTGACCCCCTAGAGACCTCGTCGCACATTGTCCTGTTCTGAGAGATATTGTCAGCGGATCCCGCGCAGTTTTATACCTCGCCCTGATATAGACTGGGGGGAAGGGGTGGGGTATTGCTTATCTTCTCAAACATGGAGTGTGGACGTACTGGGACCCCGGTACAATCTAGTGGATGTTGGATGTTTACTGCTACCAGAAACCCTTGACTTCTCGTCTAAAGTTTTATATATATGTTTCATGACAAGTAAGAAACCGGTATCAACACATCTCTATAATACCCTAAACCTTATATTTTAACTTTTTGCGTCTCTGGTGAAATGTGGCAGCTCTAAGATTAAGATGGAGGGTAAAAGATAGTTCCATCTAGCCCCCTCAAATAAATAGTAACCACACGAGTATTGTCAAATAAACATTCAGCCTTACCCCTTCCCCTTCAACGCTTGTTACATAACTGTTCATAGAGAGGACTTTGTGACAATAAACTCAGAATCAGAAGTTTATCAGCGGTGAAGACACGAACAATGATGTTATTTTTCCAACATTAGAATTTAACTAAAAGATATGTGCTATGCAACAGCGTAACCTGGTTTATGGATGACCCTTAATTGAGATAGTTAAAACTAAAAAATTTACTAACAAATCAAATCAACTTAAGAGCCCATTTCGGCCGATTAACCTCAATATTTGATAATATATTTTCTCACAAGAAACTGCATCCAAGGGAGGTTTTCTTCGTTCTTTACCTGACAGTCAAACTTCATCCAACGGAGGTTTTCTTCGTTCTTTACCTGACAGCCAAACTTCATCCAATGGAGGTTTTCTTCATTATTTACCTGACAGCCAAACTTCATCCAAGGGAGGTTTTCTTCATTCTTTACCTGTCAGTCAAACTTCATCCAAGGGAGGTTTTCTTCATTCTTCACTTGCGGGGGGGTGGAGCTGTATTGGCTAGGTCAGGTTTTATCCGGGATGGGTTGGGTGGTATTGGGCGCTGGTTTACGGCTATACGCAGTTAGAAAACAGGGAGAATTTGCAGTGAATAATCAGGAGTAATTTTAAAAGGTTTATGGAATGTTAATGTATTTTAGCGTGAAGTGTGTATATAATATATATATATATAGTCATATATATATATATGACTAGTGTCTACTTTTAAGGTTTTTTCAAGCAGGACTTTAACTGATATAATTTACCATAATATTAATCTTGTTACTGATTCTTGCCAAAACAGACATTTGCTGTACTCTTTCACCTTTATTAGCACACGTGTGAACTGATCGGCTACTAGAGCTAGCATTGAGCTGTTTAGCTAGAAAATAACCTGCTGGCCTGTTCCAGCTGCTATAGGAGATACCAACTGACAGTATATACCTGTTTCGGCTGCTATAGGAGGTACCAACTGACAGTATATACCTGTTTCGGCTGATATATGAGGTACACAGTGGCAATATATACCTGTTTCGGCTGATATAGGATGTACCAACTGACAGTATATACCTGTTTCGGCTGCTATAGGAGATACCAAGTGACAGTATATACCTGTTTCGGCTGCTATATGAGGTACACAGTGGCAGTATATACCTGTTTCGGCTGCTATATGAGGTACCAAGTGGCAGTATATACCTGTTTCGGCTGCTATAGGATGTACCAACTGACAATATATATCTGTTTCGGCTGCTATATGAGGTACCAATTGGCGGTATATACCTGTTTCGGCTGCTATAGGAGGTACACAGTGGCGGTATATACCTGTTTCGGCTGCTATAGGAGGTACACAGTGGCGGTAAACATCTCGGCTGATCAATAGAAGGAAGCTCTTGATGTGTTTATGGTCCAGGTTAATTTAGTGGCCACATTTCCTTCCTGTTTCTCTGGAGAAGAGAACATTCATCTTGTCGCTTCTCTTTGTCCCGGACTGGTTTATAAGAAGGGGGAAATGAAAGAAGATGAGATCAGACAGCAACAAAAAGGAAGAGAGAACAATAAGTTTAAAGGAACAAAGAAAACATCTGAAGGAGAGATGAGAAGTGAGACTAACGTAAGGACAAACTGATACACACAATAAAAATACAATATACAGACATCGAACCTGGACTGATAGTCACGCTTATAAAGGTGTCATCCTCTCTGTAATCATTTCAAATTCCATCTGGGTGTATTAATGTCTTGTTGGCGTTTCCTGATTGGCTTCACATCCTCCATCCACGCGAATTCTGGTACTCTATATTCTTCATTCCCTATCCTTCCCCTTTAGTGTAAATATAGCCCGGGCTTCTTTTTTTCAATTTCCTATTGTCTTATTCGTTAAAATAGGTCTTATTATTCTAGCTCTACACCTTTTCCTACTTGTTATAGTATTGATATTACCATGCTCATTAGAGATATTTAACAACTGTTGATATTACCATGCTCATTAGAGATATTCAACAACTGTTGATATTACCATGCTCAACAACTGTTGATATTGAGCGGGGAAACCAGCAACGGAATTTTTTTGTATTTTCGTTAGATTTTTGAGAACGTTAAGTAGAAATGATTCCAAAAGGTGCCATCTTTTTATTCGAACTGTCTACCTCGAATGCTAATTTCACTGGACTAACAAGGGAGGGTGAGTTCTTGTGTTCTTCACCATCACCGCTAGTCCCATTTAACTACAGGGGAACGGGGGACAGTTACATTTGATAAAAGTGTGTATCTATATATTTAAAATGTGACGCTCTTAATTTGGACACTCGCTCCTAGATCTCTGACGTCATAATAGTTAGATTTGCAGGAACTACTACGAGCTCTGAGAGTTTGTCTAGTACAGTCTGTTCCTGACACACACACACACACATCGGAACCTCCCAGGTCGTGTTCTCTCTTGACAAGTCACAGACAAGTCACACCCACTTGTCATGACGTCAGGAACATGTTTTCCTCCACGTTGACAGTTGACAGTCTCTGACGCTAATTATTGGTGTCAGTAAATATTTATTTGGCTCAGCTCATCAGGAGGGAACTATTCTGTATATTGGCCAACAGCGAGGAACATACAGTTTGGTTAGTCGCGAGGTCGAGGTTCGAATATAGACATGGTGTATTAATGGTGGTTTATCTTAAATTGCTTCTTTAACTCTCCCTTCAAGAAAATGCTGGTACACTTCCTCTATATTCCTCATATATACCATTTACTGTAATTAAAATGCGAACAGCCCGAATATGGTTCAAAAAACTATTTTCTAATTAGTCTAGTTTTATATAAATTAAATCTACACATCCAGTCAATTTTAAAATAAATATCATGTGAGCTCGTATTTTCTAATAAAACCTTTATCAAACAAATTATCTCTATAATTATAACATTTAAAAGTAAAGTGTGATTGTGTTTAGATTTTGTCCACACCTCTACTGAACATGAAACATCATTTTAACAATACAAACCATCACCTGTTGCTTCTCGATACAGTACGTGCGTAAACAAACAAGTAGTCTGTCCGTCTGCCTGCCTGCCTGCTTTAGTTAAATGTGGACATAAAAATGAAATTATCTCGTCTGGTAAAACACGACAAACCACACGCACGTGAAGTATTTTCTAAAAGCGCAAACAAAACAATACATGTTTGAACAACACGTGGGCCGCTTTCAAATCAGACGAGATGAGATGATCTCCACAACCTGGTTGTATAATTAGATAGATAGCTAACAGAGAGATTTACAAATGATCTGTTTTTATGTGATGCTTCAAGCAAATACTGTTACCCACATAGTCAACCAGCCCGTCTTACAACCCCCCACCCCCTTTTGATAAAATGGGGTAGGATTTAAAGGAAATGTTACAGAGTACCTTCATTTGCCTAGAGGAAGAGTGAGAAACCAATTGTGAATATCAGCCGACACTAAACCTGACCGGGATTAAAACCCTGACGTCTAGACCGCGTGTTCGCCGTGATGACCCCACACACTGTTGTTGGTGAAGGTTTGGTCCAAGCATCTGACAGCTGCGGTGTGAAGGGAGTGTCACAGATGGGAAGTGACGACCCTTTTCGTCGTCTCCGTCCGTCTCACTTCTCATTCATCATTTTAACATTCTGTACTCCTTTTACACTCCACGTTTTGTCTCCACTCCTAATCTTACTCTCTCTCCCTCACATTAACTCTCTCTCTCTCCCCCATCCGGTCCAATACACGAAGAAACTAAGAGAGAAGGAATTGATGAGTTATCAACTAATAACCCGGACTTATTAGTTCTGCAGTTAGATGTGAAATTGTAGTTTTAGTTCTAGGCTTAGTCTGTCAGTTAGGGACGAGGATGTGTACCTGCATTAGCACAGAGAGGGATTTGAACCCCATACTTCCCAATTCGGTATATTGTTGGCTTGACTACTTTGCCCTTGTGACCATCGAGGTAGGAACCGTTACATTAATAAACTAGTGCATGATTCCCTCTCTGAGTGATGAAACTAGTGCATGACTCTTTCCGAGTGATGAAAACTATTGCATGATTCTCTCTCCGAGTGATGAAAACTATTGCATGATTCTTTCTCCGAGTGATGAAAACTATTGCATGATTCTCTCTCCGAGTGATGAAAACTATTGCATGATTCTCTCCCTCCGAGTGATGAAAACTATTGCATGATTCTCTCTCCGAGTGTATGAAAACTACTGCATGATTCTCTCCCTCCGAGTGATGAAAACTACTGCATGATTCTCCGAGTGATGAAAACTATTGCATGATTCTTTCTCCGAGTGATGAAAACTACTGCTTGATTCTCTCTTTCTGAATGATGAAAACTAGTGAATATGTATCGTCGCACCTTCAAATTACACTAGAAATTAAACACGTAGTCGCCAGTTTTGGATGGAATCTGTCAAAAGTCTTGTTTATTATATTTGGGACATGAAACATTAAATAGATTGAGCTTATTTCACCGTTCGAGGAGATTTAAAAAAATAGCTACAAAATTCAAAATTGTTTATGTTCTCAATAAAACGAAACATAATTTAGTTAAAACAATAAAAAATACTGCTAGTAAAAAACTTTGTTTTTTTCGTCCGAGGGCGCTTCTTGTTGATTCATTGTGTGAAGCGTTCACGACAGTTTTACAACATAGTGTGTATTATGCTAACGGACATACACCAGTAAAGTGTGTATTATGCTAACGGACATACACCAGTAAAGTGTGTATTGTGCTAACGGACATACACCAGTAAAGTGTGTATTATGCTAACGGACATACACCAGTAAAGTGTATATTGTGCTAACGGACATACACCAGTAAAGTGTGCTAGTGTCTGTCGTAATACTATTCTTGGTTTGAACCCAGACACCGTGGTGCCACACGAGGAATAATTCATCATATTGATCACGTGCTCCTCAACAGAATATATTCTGGTTGGAAGACACAATACTGACTGACCTAGTCTGTCTGCGATGGGGGTTTGAATCCCGGTCGTGTCCTCATCCTGCTGCATTACCCTATTGATCACGTGTGTAACTTATTACCAGAATGGATGCTGGAATGGTAATTAATACAGAATAATTAATTTTATTTAGTGCGATGTTGGTATGTCGCCCTGACGAGACTGACATCTGTCCCGCGTGTCCACTGGTGCGGCTTGCTACTTTTAATAGAGTAACATATTTTTTGTCGTTGATGAGTGTGTTGGTAAAATAACCTAAATATATTTATTATGACAAAAATTGTATTGTTACAAATTATAAAACTACTGTTGTTTTGTTAAGTCTCAAGGAATATCCCTCTTATCTCTCTTACACAACACCCGTCTAGCATCTCTGTTACACAACACCCGTCTAGAATCTCTGTTACACAACACCCGTCCATCATCTCTCTTACACAACACCCGTCTAGCATCTCTGTTACACAACACCCGTCCATCATCTCTGTTACACAACACCCTTCTAGCATCTCTGTTACACAACACCCGTCTAGCATCTCTGTTACACAACACCCGTCTAGCATCTCGACTCTGTTATTTATGTTACTATACTTACTAATAATAAAATATTAACATCTTTTTTAAATTTAAGAATTGTTACACTTTACAAAAGTAAAACTTCTCCATATCTACAATGTACAGTACATTTACTAAATGAATTTGCAAGAAAACATCATTTCGAATCCTAACCCTAATTATAACAAATAGTATCTGTCGTAATACAAGGACTGCTACAAAATTGTGTATGAAGGGCAAAGTAGGCATTTGAAGGTTTTAGTGGCTCTGGGAAGGAAAACAAAGTGTGCCTAGAGTTGAAATGAGCAGAAATTGCTGAGTGGGAAGTTCATTCATGACTTAGACATTCTTAGTCATACGTTCAAATAATATCTTCAACTAAATATATATTTTTTTAACATTAGCCTTCACACAAAAAATGACCAACCTGCCATATAGACAGACATAAATTAATACTACATTATAAAGTGTGGATTGTGAAACATTTAATCACCTCTAATTAATTTAAAATATAATTAAAACCACCGTTTAAAAATGTGTTCCTTGGATGTACCATGTTGGGAGTTGCACGCTCCTAATAAACATATTCTAGTCATCATTCAAAGAAGATGACTAGTGTCGACATTAAACCGAGCAGGAATATTCTCCAGAACCGTCTCTCTCTCTCTCCGCTAATATTCCCCAGAACCGGCTCTCTCCCCCCTAATATTCCCAAGAACCGTCTTTCTCCCCTAATATTCCCCAGAACCGTCTCTCTCTCCCCTAATATCCCCCAGAACCGTCTTTCTCCCCTATTATTACACGGTCCAGATTGCCCAATAAGGTTCTTTTTACCACGGAATACGTTAGAGAATTCTATAAGTATATTTTGTTGGACACAGGTTTCATATTCCATTATATCATGGCAAGGGTTGGATTTGTACGTTTTGATTTATTAAAAGTGTTCTTCCCCCCGAATGGAGCAGATGTGTCATATCTTAAAGACTACCAGCCCCGCGGTAAAAATAACTTCTTCCTACCCTCATTTCACTAAATTCAAAGGCTTCATTTAGATTGTCTCAGTAAAGGGACGGCGATAGTCGGGTTTCTTTTGGTGTTCGGGAAGAAATGTGATTTAGGGGGAGAAAAACTTGAGGAAAGCGTTTGATGTGTTATTTTAGAATGAAACATTTAGATGAGTTAATCGCAAGTCTATGAAACTAAATATTTTACAATCCATATCATTCTACACGCAATATGTGGTCACTTTCCAGTGGAGCTCAGTTTAAATACTGGATGAATTACTAATATTCTCTCCCTGAAAGTAGATATCCACAACACAACCATTGGATACATCTCAAGTCGTGTTTCTTAGTAATGGTTTCAATTATTAGTGCATTCATTTCCAAGTTGTGTGATGTTTATTGAGTTATCTTAGCAACAACTCCTGTAAAATAAACTAGAAGCTCTTAAAACTACTTACATTTATGTAGAAGCCATGACTTCATGACAATTCTTATTAATAAGATAGTTAATTTGCTGTTGAGAGGAACCCTTGTTGTGTGTAGAACTATCTGCAATTATATGTACATGAATACACTGCGGAACTGCTTAACCTTAAACATATCTTGTTATTTCTAACATAAAGAAGTGAACCTCTGTGAAGTGTTACAAAAGACTTATAAAATTCTCTTTTTGACATTTTAGGCCTATTACCAGCCGCGGCTCAGGAGATTCATCATAGACACCCGCAAACCAATGTCCAGATTACAACACCACAATGTGACGTGTGACCTGTCTAGGCTGGCTGTTACTTGTTTGTTAGTGAATCTCGTACTCCGCGTTAAACAGCCGAGAATAGTAACATCGCTTCACTTTGGCTGCGCTTGGAACTATAAATAGACGCAAGGCGCGGTTTAAAACTCTCTCTAAATAGTTTGACGAACGTTGATCGGCATCGCAGGATCATTAAACGTTCTTTCAACCAACTCATTCTTTGTTGGTGAACTTTCTTTCCAAGGTTCATTAAACGTTCCTCCAACCAACTTATTCTTTGTTGGTGAACTTTCTTTCCAAGGTTCATTAAACGTTCCTCCAACCAACTCATTCTTTGTTGGTGAACTTTCTTTCCAAGGATCATTTACCTGGAATTGTTCAAACAGTTGTTTCTTGTTTATGTCCACTTTAGAAGTTTCATTGAGAAAGTTGAGACCAGCTTCGGTGGGCACGCAGGCTAATGTGTCAGCTTAATTTGGTCTGATTGGCTGGGGAGGAGTTCGGGGTTCAAATACAGACTCGGTCGTTTTTCTTAAATTATGTTTTCACTCCTCCTAATTGACTGTTGTAAGGATCTCTATCAAACTGTTTAAATGGATTTATATAAAATTGTGGTGTTTAAACTGCTCTCAGATGGGTTCGAGTCCCGACTTGATACGTTTATGTCTCTGAGTGAATCAAAACCGGAACCGAACAAACACTGGAAGTGTTGTAACTCGCGGATCAAAACTCTCTTAGTTGATGTGTGATACACACACGCGTTTCTAGTGGAGGACGTAGAATTGTAGACTTTGAGACGGTTGCTGAACAACTCACATTTGTACAGGGGTAACTCGTACAGTTGTGAGCATTTAGCACTGTACCGTCGAGAATACCATCACTGCCCTCATCTCTGGGTCATACGAGTGAACATTTGGACACTACGAGGTTTATCGAGTTGGAAGGGAGCGTGGTTTCCGTCAAAACATCTCCTAGGTAGTCTGACGCGTAATGATTGTGACAATATTAATATTGCCAACAGTTCGTCATTACTCATTAGCACGGATAGTGTGAAAAGGTGATAAAATGTTGTAATCAACAAGATATAAAGTCGTCGGTCTGATATTGTCGAGTTATAATCAAGCCAATCACACTGCTTGACTTATAATCTGACTATAGATCGCTCACTTTTGTCCACCCTATATTTTTAACAGCAGTTTGGCAAACGTGTCTGGGCCACTTTCTCTTGTCTGTCAGACATTGTAAGCCACTTGTTCTTGTCTGTCAGACATTGTAATCACCCCTCCAGTTACATGATTGATGTGTGTAATATAAGATTTGAATGTATCCAACAAAACTCTCGTATTTGTTCGTCCGGTGAAAACGAACCCGCAACATTCCTCTCGCTTATTGGTCGAGACGAGTTGTTTTAACCTCCTCGCGCACAATGACGGCTTAGTTTTAATTACGGTCGTGGGAGCGCAGCACAGGCCTCTTTGATCAGCCACTACAGCGGACATCATTCCATATTTTAGCTGCTGCTGGATTCACTTTGTTCTAATATGGTGATTGTGATGGTGATGGTGGTGATGGTGGTGATGACGACATGGCCCCTACCCAAATCATCCCGCTCCGAACATATTTTATTGTAAAACCTCGCTTTTAAAAACATTAGTAATCGTTACTTTGCTTTGTAATCTTTTTGGGACGTGCCATTTTATTTTTTAACTAGATAATAACAAAACATAAATATATAAAATTGTATCTCGGGCTGAAGGCAAGTCATAACCTCATTTTTGAGGCCAGAATTTCATTTCTATAATAATTATTTTGTATTCAGATTAAACGTAAACATTGTAACAGAGAATGTGGCCAAAATTTTCAAATTACAAAAATATTCCAAGGGTAAGGAATCCACAATTTTAGAAAACAACAATTTCTTTCGACAGAAATTTCTCAAGTTCCACCAAATCAATTTAAATTAATTTTCTAAGAACGTACTTGGAGGATGTTTACAAAGGGTCAGAAGCACAGCCGCAGTCTTTGAATGTATGGACGATAGACGGTATCTTCACAAAGTGGTTCAGGTTTATCACAAAAGTAACAAAGCTGTAGATTTGTACAAAACTCTGCTAGAAACTTCCACTCGGACAGTTGACATAATCGATCCCGCCCGAATGTACTCAGAAGGTTTCCCCAATATCTCGCGAGAATATTTTCTCTAAATACTATCTGGCTCATTCCTACTTAATTATAATAATTAAATGCGTAAATCCCGAACCTATAGTAGCCACTGAGTAACTACACAGTTGGTGATAGTAAGCTAGGTCTAAGACACTGGTCTGTTAGTCTGGTGTACGAGGGCGCTACGCCCGGCCGTGATGCGTGCCTCTGTATCCACTCACGTGATGCACGGGCTGACAATTAGTGACTTGACTCACGCAACTGCCCCTGTGATACGATAACCACCTCTCGTTATGTCGATACAGGACTGCTTGCTTGTCAGGGGTACACAAGACTCGTCATAACACTACTCCAAACAACCACTTTCCATCATCAGAGAGGATATAGATCACCTGCCTGACCTTGGGACGAGATTATGACTTATCTGGGTCTGCAGACCTCACAACTAGTCCTTTCAATGAAGGGTAGTAAATCTAGACCCGCTTCTCGCTTGTAGGAACAAACTGGACGATAAGGACCACTTTCCTGAGACGCAATGGGAAGGAACATTTAGGAAATGGCACACCCTCCCTGTCATGACACTTCACAACCGGTAGCTGTGTTATGCTACAGTAGTCATGGCTGTGACTGTATGATACAGACATAGTTGTTAGCTCCTGGATGAGTGCAGTGGTATTCAGATCCTTGTCTTGTCTGTTATTAGCTCAACTCTAGTGCTCTCAGTGTGAAGAGACTTGCTCGTTACAAATAGTACAAACCAACCATTAGTAATACTTTGATCACACTCCTTGACGACAGACAAAACACACATCTCGACCGTCGACATGGTCTGGCTTACTACCCGTCCGGACTGTCCAACATTCACACCAGTGGTGCAATAAGGAGCAAATTGAGTCAGAGTGGGAAAACATTTATAATAAAACACCGGAATTCAAACATGGACCTCTTTACAACCGGCGAACCAGATGAGACGAGATAGATAACCTTGTCCGCGTGTCGACCATTGCGGATAGTCACTTCTCGCACATTCCCTAGTGCAGCTATACCTGTAATGTGACGTCAGATAGACATTTATTTAGACCCAAAGAGACTCGCTCCTCCGGGAAGCTCACCTGTATATAAACATAAACGTGACTATGGCTAGGGCTGGGCTGAGCTTCTCCTCGTATTTAAAGACATTAATTAATTCCTCGAAATGACGTCACATCATTACTAAAATAACCATCTAACACGAGTTAATTTTCTTGACGTTCTTGGCCAGTTATAGACCTATATATTACTAGCAATGTATGTAAGTGAAATGCTGGTAGCTGGTTTTTAAACATCTTCAAGTATTTTATAATGCTACACAATAACAAAGGACCCAATAAATTTACTAAAATGAATTTAAATTTGTATAGTGCGGCTACATTCTCGCTATATGTTTAGTGCGGCTACATTCTCGCTATATGTTTAGTGCGGCTACATTCTCGCTATATGTTTAGTGCGGCTACATTCTCGCTATATGTTTAGTGCGGCTACATTCTCGCTATATGTTTAGTGCGGCTACATTCTCG